>KZ068799.1:175485-188524 GCA_002091845.1 Anopheles cracens
CGCACTGCGAGAGAGAGGGAAAGAGACAGAGCGAGTGAGATGGAAATCGGTAGGAAAGGGAAGGAGCGATACATACTCTGCACTTAAATACCTGTTTCCGTATCGCCTCCTCAACCTCCTCGTGCAGACGTTTCGTTTCCGAGTCCTTGAGCGTCACCTCCTCCTGGATCTTCTGCATCTCGAGCTGCTTGATGCGAATCTCCTCCTCCAGCTTGGCCCGCTCGGTCGCCTCCATGTTCTTCGTCTCCTCCAGGCGCTGCATCATCTCGTGCAGCTCGTTCTGGCGCTGCTCGAGCTCCTCCTTGGCCGCTTGCACCTGGTTCAGCTGCTCCTGCAGCCGGCGGATCGTGTCCTGCGCCTCGCTCAGGTTCGCCTGCTTGCGCTCCATCTCCTCCTGCATCGACCGGAGGCGATCCTCGTACTCCTGCTGCTTCTTCTCGGCCCGCTCGCGCGCTGCCAGCGCCAGCTGCAGCTTCTCGCGCTCCTGCTGCTTCAGATGGAGTCCGTGTACGTTTGTTTTTTCGGCTTACGCAACACGGTCACAGTTTGTGGCGCACAGCACCCGAGAGCTTGTCGCCTGAGTGTCGGTATCATATTGACCGGAGCGATAAGAACGATACGGGGGTGGGCTTCACTGTACTGCGCTGGCTTTATCGCCATGCAACCTGTTCCACATCCCGCGCTCAAAGTTCCACGTAATGTTTAAGTCTTGGCCACATGGACTAGTTCACCTGTATGTGCTGTAGGCGTTGAAACAAGCATGTCTTCGCACATAGATGCTACAGCGATGAACGATGGTTTTGCTGATTTGCGAATTCCGTAGAAGACAAGTGCATGTTGCTGTTGACGTAACCAGAGTTATAGATTTGAACAATTTATTGATGGTATGATGTATTGCTTCGGAAAGACCTGGTGATTTGATGGTTGTGGCGTCGATCTTTGTACGACAGGAACGGTACAAAAATCCCACCTGAAATCGATCCCGCTTTCGAGTAGCACTGCTGACATCATGTCCATGTGCAAGAAAGCAATTTTAGACTACTAGAAAGTAACGTGCCTAATTTCAAGTTCAGTTACAGAATATCCCAAACTCCAATGGTCCATCCAAAGTATGGAAAAGTGTATCGTCTGAAATGTCATTCTGCTCTTAACCTATGAGGGAATGGGAAGACACCAGACGGGAAGTTGCTGTTCGTGAAAGGATACTTGTCAAGACAGGGTAGCTGTCTTGTGAGATTTCTGCAATCTCTCGGAGACATTCGAACACAATTTTCCTTGGTGGTCCTAAAATAACCCAAGATTAGCTGATCTTGTAACATTACATCTGGATTTACATCTGAGACGTTTGCCAAGCCTTATCCAAGTATATCACTCATATCATTGACATCAGCGCTTGTGTAATTAACACTTACGGTCAAATGGACCGAATGCTGCTTTGGTGCAAATCGAGGTGTCAAGAAGGCTATTTTTGGCAATTGTTGACCAATTGGGCTGAAATTTTCACTAGTTGTGCGCTAACCATTCTAGTTTTATAATCCGTTGAGTTTGTGATGCTACCCCGTCCTGTTTTTCCCCCGCCCAGTCTCAAGTACACATTTTTGAAAATCCTTTTAGAAAAACTTTAATACTTTGGGTTAACCGTTTTTGAGTTATCAAAGCTCAAAGTTGCAAAAGTGTCAATTGACAACCGGATTTGTCCGTCAGTGTTAACCTGCACACACTCGTATAAACACCAAAAGACTAACTCGGTTTGGATTATGTACATACATAAACAGACAAAACAGATTTTTTATAAAACAAAAATAATGTAAAATGGCCGACACTGCACATCACTAAAGTGACTGATTAAAGAACATTGCGGCGGACGCAGCCTGCAAAACCCCATACAACAAAAACTCGTCAGCAGCACGTGATCCCGTGTCGTCGCATTGCGGAGATCGCAAAGGGCGAGGCTGACGCATACGACACGCTCACGACCAGCCACGTAGTAAGGCACGGTGGCACGTTTTTCGCGTAAGATAGCGTTGTCGTGGAGCAGCAGCGTCGCAGATGGATTCATCTCCGACCGTGAGGCGATTGTTCTCTGTGCGACTCATGCTGTGTGTCGTAATAAATGAAGTAGGCATGTGCAACTCCCTGTCTCCCCACGGCAATCGACACAGTGAGAGCGTATGTGCAGGAAAGCACCATTAAGCTGCGCTAATCGTTCGACTAATAGTACATGCACTGCACGAATGGATTTGTACGACAAATCGAGACCTATTCGCGGCCCATCCCGCACCAATGTGCTACCGGGTGTGCGGGTACTGCGTTGGTGAGCGTAGCTTTCTACAAACATACTGCTCCTGACGCGTAGGACGATCGATCGAATTGAAGCTACCGACCGCAACCAGCTTACGAGTCAATCCAATTACGAACGCATCGGCGGGGAGGAGACACCCAATTGGAAACGCAACCCGCCGCCACCTGTCGCTGGTGTCCTGCCAGGTCGCAGTGTCAGAACTTCGCTACGCTCCCTTTGACCTGCTTTTATAGCAACCGTAGCGAGAAAATGGAGATAATGCTTCGGGGCCGCCTGTTACCTTGCTGCTCACAAACACACCAACACCCCCCAACATGGAGAAGGGGGGGGGGGGCGCAAGGTCTCTTCTGCATGGTACTTAAACAATGATTAATTACAGTCCATCGCATCGATTTTCGATCGTCTGTGACACCGAAACGGTGAGGCTGGTGTGGATTGTTCGTATTTTCGTCATTCAGCTTCGCGACAATGCGTGGAAAATCCCACCCCCCGTTAACTTTAGAATGAACATATAGCGCACAAAATTTTTAGACAACATGGGTCGCACAAAGAGAATATTTTTCGAATATGGCTTATCGATTAAGCAGCACCTAAGCAGATTCCATTAAAAGACTCATTTATGGTCCGAAATATTATTTCTCTTTTATCAACCACCAATATGCAATCTTTCTGCTTGCTAAGCACTATCGGTAAGGATCTGGCGGTCTGGAGAACTGTTTGAGTTCTCTATTTTTTGCCGGGACTGGTAATACCGAAAGCAAGCCAAGCATTTACCAACCGGAGCGCGGTTCAGAAGCATATTTTCTATATTTGCGACGAAAACATGTACTGATGTTAGCATATAAATAATTGACGCCAACATTAAAATTACACATAAAGATTTTAGTATTCAACACTAGTGTCATTTAATAAATGCTACAGCTATGAAAATCCAAATGGAACTGTGTGACAGACGCATGTATCGTTTAGCTCTGCGTAGTAGCAAGCAAGATACTGAAAAAAGCCACCAAAGTAAAACTTTCTTCAATTCCCTTTGAATTTCTTCTGCCCTTGAGATCACTGGAAGGATAACACGAGAGGAAAGTTAACAGAAGATCAGAAATTTACGAATTTAAAGCAAAAAATCTATAAAACATTTGCAAAAATGTAAGACTTCAGGTGCAATAGTTTTATTATTCCAAGCGCCGACTAATCGAATCTGAGAAGTGTCAAATGACACATGCAACGACCGTTAGTGTTAAACACAACGAACTGTTTCTCACGATTATCATGAACATTGTGGAAAGAGATTTGCATTACAAATCCTCTTCGAGTTGCAAGATAGCATGTCGTAATGATAAATAACTAGCATAAAGCCATACATCACTTTATGCTACGGATCATAGCTTTCGACAATTTCGGGTCATGTCTTTGTGTCCAAATGTTGCACGTTACAACCCGGCAACAAAGTCGTAGATCAAAATCAGACACTGGAGATTCGAAAAAGAAATACCCATGGAGAGCCCACATTCTTCCACAAAAAAAAAAAAAACAAAAACAAAAATCCCAACCGATCAGAGCAGCAGTGTCTTCCTCATCTCCGCATCGATTTTCCTATTTCCAGAACAGTACCTGAATGTTCCTAAATGTCCACGGGTGCGGAATGAGCCTTTTCTTTAATTGTATGTACCAAGTTACGATTACGAACGTTTCTTTAGGATTAGGTGTAAATATTATAGAAAAATCTTTACACCTAGCTTATTTCTTAGCGATACAGCAAGAGTTGTCTCCACTGCCATCATGTTCACGGTTCGATGTGAGTCATCAGGTATGGATTTATCGTATGTCAGTAGATGAGCCTGATGTGAGTCATCAGGTATGGATTTATCGTATGTCAGTAGATGAGCACCACCGTTCTTCCCTCCCTATCATGCGAGTAGATGGACAAGGGGCTCTGGAGGGGGGAGGGGGGGAGTGTACCTTGTATTGATCATACACATACGGGCACACAGCTACACTACAATGAATCGTTCGCAACGGGCTCAAGAATACAACAAAAACTCGTCAGCAGCACGTGATCCCGTGTCGTCGCATTGCGGAGATCGCAAAGGGCGAGGCTGACGCATACGACACGCTCACGACCAGCCACGTAGTAAGGCACGGTGGCACGTTTTTCGCGTAAGATAGCGTTGTCGTGGAGCAGCAGCGTCGCAGATGGATTCATCTCCGACCGTGAGGCGATTGTTCTCTGTGCGACTCATGCTGTGTGTCGTAATAAATGAAGTAGGCATGTGCAACTCCCTGTCTCCCCACGGCAATCGACACAGTGAGAGCGTATGTGCAGGAAAGCACCATTAAGCTGCGCTAATCGTTCGACTAATAGTACATGCACTGCACGAATGGATTTGTACGACAAATCGAGACCTATTCGCGGCCCATCCCGCACCAATGTGCTACCGGGTGTGCGGGTACTGCGTTGGTGAGCGTAGCTTTCTACAAACATACTGCTCCTGACGCGTAGGACGATCGATCGAATTGAAGCTACCGACCGCAACCAGCTTACGAGTCAATCCAATTACGAACGCATCGGCGGGGAGGAGACACCCAATTGGAAACGCAACCCGCCGCCACCTGTCGCTGGTGTCCTGCCAGGTCGCAGTGTCAGAACTTCGCTACGCTCCCTTTGACCTGCTTTTATAGCAACCGTAGCGAGAAAATGGCGATAATGCTTCGGGGCCGCCTGTTACCTTGCTGCTCACAAACACACCAACACCCCCCAACATGGAGAAGGGGGGGGGGGGGGGGGGGGGGAAAAAAAAAAACAAAAACAAAAATCCCAACCGATCAGAGCAGCAGTGTCTTCCTCATCTCCGCATCGATTTTCCTCGCCATCACGGACGCACTCGTACCGGGTGCATGGAAACACGCGGGGAACGCAACAACCGGTTTTTAGGACAGGACAGAGTGGACGGTGTGTTATTTGCACGCTGCTCTGGCGCAGTTTTTCGCTGCAACAACGTTCCCCACAACGCAGCATTGCATCGCGGTGGTCGGTCGGTGGTTGGATGTTGAGAAGACCACATTCCCTCTTTCACTCTCGCGTTTGGGACTCATGGTCCCTCCTTTTTATCGTGGTCTCAATGTTTGAACATGTGTGCGCAAGATATTTATTCGGCGTGCTGTTGACGCCGGGCAGCGTGTGTTGCCCGCCGCTGTTGCCAGCTGCCATTTTATTTTAGAACTTGTTTTTTTTTGAGATCACTGGAAGGATAACACGAGAGGAAAGTTAACAGAAGATCAGAAATTTACGAATTTAAAGCAAAAAATCTATAAAACATTTGCAAAAATGTAAGACTTCAGGTGCAATAGTTTTATTATTCCAAGCGCCGACTAATCGAATCTGAGAAGTGTCAAATGACACATGCAACGACCGTTAGTGTTAAACACAACGAACTGTTTCTCACGATTATCATGAACATTGTGGAAAGAGATTTGCATTACAAATCCTCTTCGAGTTGCAAGATAGCATGTCGTAATGATAAATAACTAGCATAAAGCCATACATCACTTTATGCTACGGATCATAGCTTTCGACAATTTCGGGTCATGTCTTTGTGTCCAAATGTTGCACGTTACAACCCGGCAACAAAGTCGTAGATCAAAATCAGACACTGGAGATTCGAAAAAGAAATACCCATGGAGAGCCCACATTCTTCCACAAAAAAAAAAACAAATAACTAGCATAAAGCCATACATCACTTTATGCTACGGATCATAGCTTTCGACAATTTCGGGTCATGTCTTTGTGTCCAAATGTTGCACGTTACAACCCGGCAACAAAGTCGTAGATCAAAATCAGACACTGGAGATTCGAAAAAGAAATACCCATGGAGAGCCCACATTCTTCCACAAAAAAAAAAACAAAAACAAAAATCCCAACCGATCAGAGCAGCAGTGTCTTCCTCATCTCCGCATCGATTTTCCTCGCCATCACGGACGCACTCGTACCGGGTGCATGGAAACACGCGGGGAACGCAACAACCGGTTTTTAGGACAGGACAGAGCGGACGGTGTGTTATTTGCACGCTGCTCTGGCGCAGTTTTTCGCTGCAACAACGTTCCCCACAACGCAGCATTGCATCGCGGTGGTCGGTCGGTGGTTGGATGTTGAGAAGACCACATTCCCTCTTTCACTCTCGCGTTTGGGACTCATGGTCCCTCCTTTTTATCGTGGTCTCAATGTTTGAACATGTGTGCGCAAGATATTTATTCGGCGTGCTGTTGACGCCGGGCAGCGTGTGTTGCCCGCCGCTGTTGCCAGCTGCCATTTTATTTTAGAACTTGTTTTTTTTTGTACTGCAGCTTGTGGTTCACAACACAGTGCTGTATTAGCTGGGTTCTAGCTTTTTCACAACAATTTGGTAGCTTCGAGAAGTCTGTAAGAGACTGAACAAGGTGTAATAGGCTAATACCACACGATTTGGGGTTTAAATGCGTTGGAATTCATGTCTTATTAATCGTGCAAAAGCATACATAGCCATGCCTACTAGCGAACGAACATAACCTCAACAACAAACAACACGTGCCTATATAACCGCACTACATTCGAGCTTCCTGGAGCGGCAGAGGATCACGGAAAGCTTACCATTTTACTGCTGGCGACCATTTTTTTTAATTTTTACTTCGGTGCAGTTGGAAATGTTTTCACACTAGAAGTCCGGCAAGGGTCCAGGGATGCCCGCAGGTACACTCTCACTGGCGCGCGCGCGCAAACACACACACTCACACGCGAGAGAAAACACAGCTACAATTCCCAAGGAGAATACTGATCGATGGCCGCTTGTTGCTGGACGACGTATGGCTGATTGAAGGCGGATTGTGTAAAGAGGAAGCTTTTTGTGATGTTCCCCGTTTTCGTTTTCGTGCACTCTTTCTATTTTCCCGCACCCGCACAGCATGCACAGCGTCTCACTCGCTCTCTTTCACTCTCTTTCTCGCTCGTTCTACCTCGGTTGCTATTGCTCTCTTTCTGCCTTAGATGCTGCAGGTAGTGTTGCACGTAGTAGATGAACTACTAACAAAGCGACACTAAAGCAAACCACTGGCCATAAATCATCCACACAACCGATCGGCAATGGCCTGAGCGAGCAGGACATTCGCTTGTGTGCAGCTCAACTCACACCTGTGTGTGGAAGAATACTCGCGGTGCGTGCAAATGGAAGCTCCCGGGCGATTTTAGAGGTGTACAAAGAACAAATTGAAATTTGTGGCCATTTCGTTTCTATGACAGTTTATGTGTTGCACAACCGAGAGCTGCAGGGTTCGGGTGTAGAAGCTTGCAAAAGGATCACTATCATTTGAAGCATATCCGCAATAATAATAATAGTATAATTATAGCCTCTCGCAATGCATCTTGAAAAGTTGTGAGGGAATTGTATAAAATAATCACAAGAACTAAGTAATCACAATTTCAGCGAACACCGTTTCTGGTGCTCTTCTGGTGCGTTTTTATAGAGAGCGATAGAGACAGAGTAGAAATTTGGCGGAAACGGAACAGAAAAAGAGCAGCACAGAATGTGGAAGCTTCCCAATTTCGTAACAGCGATGGCGGCGTTTTTAGAAGGAGGCAGGTGAACAAGCAGTGTGAGATACCAACACATGCAACAACGCTCTGTAGCACATTCGTATAAAGCGTATTCCATTAGAATCGCTGTTGCCGGAAAGGATCCAGAGGTTGTGATGTTCATCATCATACTGACCCGAGCCGATCAGTTACACGACAGTCACAACCCGCCAACCAAAATGGTGCGGAACGCATGACTTTGCGTATTACAGTCTTTTGGTTTCAGTCTCAGTAAAATTCACACCTCCAGAGTACCGCATTTGCAGGTTTTTGCTAAGCTGTTACTAAGCCTGTTTGTCGACGGATGCCACAATCCACCGCAAGAAGCTGTGCAGCTGCCCAGCCTACAATGTGTCGTAAAAGTGACATCAAACATGCAGGCTAGGTAACACGTTCGTACTAGTTTGTTTAAAAAACTGACTAGTACGTTTAGAAAATATTGTAATGAAATAATCAACAATATCATCAACGCCTTATAATCAGGTATGAACGATGACTCAGTTATTTGTGTTAATTGCGATAAGGCATGAGAATTTAAATGAAACATTGTGTTTAGTTCAAAAATCTTCAGCTATCTTTTATGCCGTTTAACGATTTGTAACTACATTGCATACACAACACTGTCATTCGTGAAAGCATTCTACAGCTAAATTCAGTAAACCTAAAGCTCAATCCAGTGTGCGATTAAATATTGAAATACAAATTTGCTCTACCTTGGGTTTGACGTGCCTGCCCTACGCAAGAACATATATCGCTCTCTCAGTTACTCCCTCTCTGTTTATCTCTCACTCTCTCCCTTTCCTTTTCAGCCGCTTATTTCAGCTCAGCCACTCTGAATCATTCACTTTTTATATCTCCTCACGTTACAACCCCCATGTTCAACCCTTCGACCCTAGCTGACGGAACGTACGGAGCTGGATCTGCGCATCAGTAACATTTTATTGTAAAACCGCACACTGTCGCAACTAGATTCCTTGCGCATCGAACCAGCAGATCAGGCATGAAGGCAACATTCATTCAAGCTGCCTTTGCCAACACAAATTCGGTAACTCACACAACCGTGCGTCCATGCGGACCACTGTGTTAGTGCAGGAACGAAACCGTTTGCGTTCCAACGCGATGAGAGGTTTATGGCTCACCGGTTGACGTTTTTTTTTTTTTACCAATTTTTTTTTTATTACCGAATCTTCCTCGTACACCTCATGATCTCACCACGCCGGCATACACGGCCTCACCACTACCAGCACACGCGCGAACGCACACACGCACACCGAAACGACAGCGAATGAATCGAAAAACTGCAACGAGATCATAAGCGACGAGCCCGGCCGTGTAGCGCAAGTGTGCTAAAGGACAGGGACAACTTTACCGCCAATCAGCCCAACATGGCCGACAGGCGCACGTGGCAGTGGTATGTGTGTAGCGATGTTCGTGTTACTGGTTTTTTTGTTTGCTCTCTCATCTGCTAATTGCTTCAATGATCCTTAAAACCTGCCGGTAAAAACTACACAAAGACGTCAGAGACTGGTGTGCCAGGGTTGAGCCTTTTTATGATACACGAAACACGAGGATAAAGCGAAATGATCCTCCTGGAAACAAGCAAACGTACAGCAGCAACAAAAACTATGCACGCACATTAAAACCAAAGACAGCAAGCAGCTCTCGTTGCTTCCTCCGGAGGGGGCGAATAATAAAACGCTGAGGTTTTAATGACGAGAGAGAGAGACCACCGGTATCAGCTGACGTTGACTCCTCCGCTGGCACGTCAAATGGCGCAAAAAGAGGCCCCCGTGTGAAGCCGTGAACCGCCGCGGTGTGTCGCCAAACGCGGAGGAAGACGGCGATATGGGAGTGGTTTGCGTCATCGCGAAATCCCAGACATTGGTACGTGACCGAAGGTCGTACACTGGGACCGCAACGCCCATACCCACGCACCACCCAGCTCCCAAACTGCACCCGCTCCGGCGTCGGGTGAAAGTGAAAAGGAGAAAGCGTCGCAACATTAATTGCGCGCCACATGCAGCCGGAACGCACATGAAACAGTGATTAGAAGCGACCGCGTCAAGCAATTATTACGTCATTAGCGAGCGTCGAACACGGCGCGGCGGACGTGCGTGCGTGGTGGGAAGGATCATTAACGCTAAACGGCACATTGTTACGCATCCCAGAATGGGACACGGTTGCGGATGATTTGGAGAGACGCGTACGGCAAAGAATTAACCGAATCGGCAATCGGAACAATTACCGGGTTCAACCTCACCAGTTTAAAGGTGTCATTCGGCCGGCAACGACGAACAAAATGGCCATCCCGCAAAAACGCAACAAAAAAGTGAACATATCAAACAGATTACGAAGAGCGATGTTTTGAAACACTGATGTCGCTGCGTCCCTGTAATGAAGACAACAACAAGCTAGAAAAAAGCGTGCAACTCACTCAGGCCGTTCCACCGCATGTGTGTGTGTGCGTGTGTGTGCGTGTGTCTCCCGCGCCAAGGTGTGTAAAATGGACGCGAAGGCTGAGGCATGGTCCACGGGGTCATCACATGATGCGATACCCCGCGAGGTTCGCTAATGGAAATCCCAGGGCCACTCGCTTCCCCCGGGTTGGCACACTAATAGGCAAAGGGGAGTTTGTGATAAAAACAGACCCGTGCCGCACTCTGTCACGAGAGCAAACAAATCTCTCGTCCTTGCGGTGCGGCGCTTCATCGCGGACCGTGCAGATATGGCGTCCTACCGAATTCCGGCTCGAAGGACCAAACGCGAATTACACGACCGCATGCATAATTCATCCCGCGTCCGTTGGCGTGATGTCACAAGGGAAGCGGGTGCGTTGTTGCTTGCCCCTGCACCGCCCGGTGACCCCCCGATGACGTTGCACGATTAGCACACCACGTGGAAGTGTCTTCGTGCGGTCAACAATTAGCATTCGAAAGACTAGCCCCGCACAGTTTGCAGAATGGGCTGGGACGCGGTGGCGGTGAGATGATGTAAGAGAGCTCCTCGGCACGCGGCTCGCCGGCATTTGTTTTGCCATGGGCTCGATTTGCACCAACCTCCCCGCCAACATCCCTCATCTCCAAGCGCCGTGTGACCATGGCGTGAAAACGCAACCCAGAACATCAGAGTGGAGCCAAAAGATCGAGCAGATGATACAAGAGATATGTTGTTGGGGGAGCAGCCGAGCGTTTTTTCAGCCTCACCCCCACAGGGTCGCTTTGTTCGGTGCGAAAACGTACAATACTGCCCGGCCCGAAACAGGGCACTCGGCACAACACCAACAAGGGGGGAAGACCCCCCGACAGCTGCATCACTGTGCAGCAGTCGGTCAAGTGCAGCTGCGACGACTTGTTGGCTCTCCCTCTGTTTCGCTCGCTCGTTCGTTCGTTCTCATTCGGGGCAATATTATAATTGCGGTATTGTTGCACACCCGGCGGCAGCCATCGCGGGATAATTGTTTGGAGCTGCACAGCACAGCCCCCGTAGGGAGAAACATCGTCTAGAAACGACGGCCTCCTCCTCTAAACACACAGTTCTTCGGTTGTTTGCTCATTCTTTCCCATTTCTTTTGTTTGTTATGCTGTTTCCATTTTACCAGCAGTGTAAACAATACTGCTAGCTCCCCGATTAGTACATAAACTGTACCAACTGCTCCAATGAATCAATTTCGGCACCAGCCAATGGGGCTCCTTTGCGGCAATAAAGCCACAACCAACAACACCAGAATAAAAAACAAACAGACCACGAGTTCGTCTTTATCTCCGCGCGCAATGACTGCTCAGTAAACGTGCATATGGCGACATTCCAATAACACCAACCATGCCCGGGCCGGGCGGCACGCAGCAAAGAGTGATTTGGGGTACAATAAATGTTTTACCCATGTCCGGAGAGGTCAAAGTTTTTCGTTCGCCATTTTAGCCTTGAATCGATAGCGTAAACAAAGCTGCGGACGCTCAGCGGAAGAAAACACAGCGCCATTCCGGGCACGTTTGCGTTCGCGTTCCGAATTGTTATGGGTGGTTTGCAGGCGCCGAAAGCGCTACCCCAATCGTTTGGTGGAAGAGATGCGCGCCCCCCTTTTTTGCGACCGAAGTGCGTTTGTTTGCTTCGCACTCCCCATCGCCTCCTCTCCTTCCTGTCGGTGTTTTGACATTTGGGAGCCGCGCAATGAATCACGCACCGAAATAGGTAGCACCGGAGGAGTAATACAGAGAACGGCAGCAAATAGAGACCCCGACCGGGTGGCAAAGAAAACAGTACACACAGCGGTGATGCTGCTTGTGATGATGTCATGGAAAGATGTGAGCGGTTTCTGCCGCCAACTGTATCGTATCGTGGCACCCCCCCGCCACTCCCTAGAATCAACCAGCCTGCGCAACCAATCCTGTTGTCCTTGCACGGGACCGGTTTCACATGCACTCCTCCGCCCTCCGATACTTCGCCAACTTCAGTTGCATCGTCGATTTACGGGTGTATGCGGGGGTTCTCTCAGATTGCATATTCTCGAGTCAAAACTCTCGCGCACCCGAACAAATTTTGCCCTCTGGCCCGTCTGGGTGAAACTTTAAACAAATTGAAGGATGACGACGATGTCCGGTTTACCACTGCTGTCGAGACTATTTTAAGCCGATTTGCAATCAACAACAACCATTCAAACTCACACACACAATTGTTTTTTGTTCGAGTTTAGGGTACAAAATACTCATCAAAGTATTACTTATTATAATTCAAAAGATGAGAAATCACATTCTCTAACCGTTAACACAAAACTTTTTCTAAGACGGGTATGTTTTTTTAGAATGTCGTAGCATTTACCATCATTTCACAGTGAAGTTAAATAATGAGCGTGTAATGACGGGGAAATAAATATACATTTGTTTATTTTTTTATAACAATCGGAAGCAAACACTTAGAAACCGGAGTTATCCATCGCTTGGTTTCGATGCTCACTATATCTATAGGTATTTTTTAATTACCCGTGAAAACTGAATTTCACGTTTACGTTTCACCTGATCACTACATGGGCCGTTATGCTGAACTCTTACGGTCAGTTTGTTTAACAATGCAGCGAGTTTCAGCATAAAAAATAACTTGATTCGTTGCACAGCAGTGAGGTCATCGTGAAACTCATCTCA
>KZ068800.1:3177-34056 GCA_002091845.1 Anopheles cracens
ACATATGAGTTCGCTGGCGGTGTGGTAGCACAAAAAGAGCCCGATTTCTGCCCGATTGTTCAATTGGCCCTCGGTGTCACGGGTTGCAGTGCCCTGGGACCCCTCGGGCGAGGTACGAATCTGATCCGCAATCGGAAATTGATTTAAATGGCTGAAGCTGACGCTGCTTCCGGCTTGCGGGTTGGAGAAGAATGCGTGGAACGCGGTGGACGCTGATTTATTCCCATCCATTTGCCGTGACCTGGAATGACATGAAATAAATGATTTTAAAGCGTCTGTAAGAAGGGTAATCAAGATTGATCGATGAGTGCTAGGCTGAACGCTGGGAATGGTGCGTGTTTGCATTACCATCAGAGCGGGCAAGGATGCTGCATCCGACGAGTTTCCCCGAGTTCAGTGAGCGAGTGGGGCAGCAAGGAATGACATTAAAAATCTGGTCAAAAGGATGAGAGACCGTAATTTGTGGAGATTTTTAATTTCTGTGTTCAGTAGTTTAAGCGTCATCTCTGGTAACATTTAGATTAAATGAATTGGTTGCGAGACTTGTAAACCAGGAGGAAATATTGTCTAGACTAGCAAATTGTTTAAAGACCATTGGTGAATTGCGCAGTGCATAGTTTTAGGCGCAATGTTGCTCTACTCTTGCACGATTTGTCCAGTAGTGAACAAGATCATGAGGTCGCTATAAGCTACCTATTATAGCAGTGAGTCCCACAAATATTATTTCTTAAAAATCAGAGTGTGCTGATTATCTAAAATAATATGTTCATTCTTTTTACTTTCTTCGTGTTTCAAATCTGCATTTTAATGCCATCAACCCTAAAGTATGCAATCTGGAAACATATGACATAAGACAATCGTTCAAAGCAATATCAATGAATATTGCTGAAGCCAACTGAGCAGAACATGGTAATCATTTAAACAGCATTGTGGACAGTGTTCAATCGCAAGTTAACAATATGTACTCGACAAAATTTTATTGCGACTAATAAGTTCTTCAAACAGCATAACATTCTCTTACTTGTTTAACCAGTTCTCATTTTCAATCGTAACGAGAACCATATCTCATTACATCATAGAAGAATATATAATATAATTGGGTTTTCCACACGCAACACATCAATCAGCTGTAACAAAGGGTCGACTATTTGCAGCTCCATTTCGTGGTGGTACTTTCAAAAAACCCCACAACATAAGCTGTACTGTGCTGCACCTCGGCGCAAACACATGCCGTACATGCTCTGTCAATTTCAATTGAAATTTTTGAAACTCCCATCAAAATGTGCTCCATCGGCTTGTTGCTGGAGGTTGGAGCCTATGTATAGGCAATCGCTTCCGGCAACACAGGCACCTGCAACCGCACATCCTAACAAGGAGCGCACAAAAGCACGTGCCTCCGTGCTTCGAACCGCAGCCCTTCACGGGGTTAAAGGTTGAAGGCGCGTACCATCTGCCTCTCCCGTTCTCCCACGCCATTCGTGCCCCAAATGGTGGGTTGTTGTGATCATAATTTTCTTTTTTTTTTGTTATACCGAAACCATCGTCGTAGGCATCGCATCGACTTGCGGTACCAACGGACGTGTACACGTGCATCACGTCTTTCGCCTGCTGCTGCCGATGTTGGCTCTGCTGCAGGCCATAATTTATTCATGATCGCTTAAGCGCGTAGAATAATTGGTCTATTGTTTCTTTCAATTGGTGCTTTGATTGAACATTATTTGAGCACCTTTCCGCAGCGTCTGGTGAACGTGACGCTCGTCGGTGGGCTCACAACGGTTGAATTGATGAGCAATCGGTTAAGGTGTGTGTGTGTGTGTGTGTGTGGGCTGGCCAGTTTTTATAATATGTCATGCTCACACGCGCCGAGCAAGCACCTTCCGGTAATTGTGCCGAGGTGCCGAGGACCCGTTCCCGCCCATACGTTACGACCTATTCCAACGAAAACCCCTTTCTCGACGCCTCGTTAATGAGCCGTGCTGCAGTGGAGCGTAATAATTCGCACACAATTTATAATCACCTTACGCCCGGTACGGAGGAATGGGAAAATTTGATTGACCGAAACGCTTTCGAAGAGTTGGCCGGGTTGATTGCGTGGTGGCCGTACACTTTACTTTGTGGCTCGCGGATGATTGGCTCTATAATATCCACAACTGGTTGAGTGAGCAGCAAAGTTTCATGTGAAAGCTGCAAAGATTCGTGTTTGCTGTAAAACTGGTTTTATATAGACAGTTTTGCTCATTTAAAATTGTTTTTAACATTTTCATTTCTGCTTAAATATTGCTAAACTAAAAAAAACACATTGCATACATTTAGGCGTACAAGCTGCATAATAAAGCACACCATATTTGTGATTTATTTTTTTATTTGCCTTGTTTTGTAAATGATTATTGACCGGTTTTGCTTTCAAGGATTCAAAAATGAGAAGAAAATGTGAAAATTACAATAGTGAAACTAGCTAAAATAACAGATAAATAAACCCATTAATTCAAGAGAAAATCGCCCTAACAGTACATACCATCTCCACACTATACTTACTGCTTGAAAGTCTTGTAATATTCCTGTTTATAATTTTGTTGCTTGAAATAAAATTCCATGCACGAAACGTACGCAAACACAAAAGAATCCTCCTACGGGCAAACGAGCCAAGCGTGATTGTCTTCCCGAACGTGTGTGACACTTCTGACACGGTTCGGCGGGTCATGAAGATGCAGGCAGTGGAGCCAGCTCGCTTTGATAAACAAACAACCCTGCTACAACACTTACGACGATCTTCTGTTTTTCACATTAAACCTTTCGCCTAGTGTACCCTATCGCTTCCCAGGCGATGGTAGAGGTGCCATGGAAACCGGAAAATCGTGCACACTGCATAAAAGGCACAAGCTAAATCATCCTGTGGAGCTAGAGTGAAGCACTGTAAATAGCAAAATAACAACCACGGTATGCTCCTCATTCTAGCCAAGCCTAGATTCTATTCCGCTCTCATACGTCAGGTATAAGTATGCAGCCCACGGAATTATGAGAACGCTCTCGAAATGATGCACGAAGGTTTAGGATGAATTGAGGAGGCAACGATATTTTTATAGGTACATTTTAAAGTCAAGCGAAGAAACTCGGCGTGACGTTTCTTTGTTTGCGATTCATCTTAAAAATTGTAAAATTGTGTCTTTTGTGTTAATAAAGTATTGTAAAGCGGTTTCATCATCAAACGGTGTAGTAAAAATGAACATTTCTTCTGAAAATCAATAGTTTATATTAAGACTCAAATTGCATACTTTTGGGCTGATTATATAAATTTGCGCCAAAATTTATGCAATCTGTCGTTTTATTTGACGTTTTATATGTCACTGTACTGTAAATGCTGTGCTGTAAATAAACCCCTTGCGGATACTTTTAACATGTGATGGTTTGTGATAGAGTTTAGGATTAAACTAAAGTAAGGAGAAACAAGTAAAAAACTATAAAATCTGAACAATCTGCGCTCGTTCACCAGATTGAGTTACTTTAGGACTTAAATACATTTTATAATCATAAACTTCCTAGTAGAGAGCGTAGTTCCACAAACATTTCAAACATTGAAAATGAACTAAACTCTAAACCAGCAAGCTCAAATTATTCATCGACGAGTCTAAAGTAAATAATCACCAGAATAAGTTAAATAATAAATACAGGTGCATTTGCTACGCAAATCTGTTGCAATAAACCAACTGTTGTACACGAAATCAATGCCTGTGTGTTACTCGAACACTGCGGTGGAGCAGGCAAAAAATAACACCAGCGCAATCCGTTCGAACGCAAACACCATTACCGACATGTGAAACACATTTCCATCGAAAACACGTCGCTGAGAACAAATCGTTCACCTCCGTACGGCTCTCCAGGCTGCCTCCGCACGCCACCCAGCGTTGGTTGAAAATTACCATTCATTAAACGCCGTGTAACATCCTTGATGCACAACCTGTAATGAATCCATAAAGCTCCCACCACGGCACGCCGTAGTTACCGAGGCTCCCGCTCAACTCCCGGAGGTGGTGGGTTTTGTGATCGCCCTGTTGGCACTGGTACTAAACCGGCGCCAACCGATCCCGGCACAGCAAGGGAGTGGAGAAAGTTTTTCACCTAGCCCACCCCTTTTGCCACTCCAACAGCCCCCGAAGCTTCTAATGCCGGTGTGCGATAAAGAGTGTGGAAAGCTGTTGCAAACATGCCGTTCATGTTGCAAATTAATATGTCATGCAATACGCTGGCGCTTGCAGCGGTGAGTACGGAACTGGCGAGCAGGGCAAAAGTGAGTCTGCTCACCCTTCGCATGTACCAGCTCCCATCACGAGCCTTTACCGGAGCGCATAATCCGCGCACGGAGCGCACGAATTTTGTGCACAGCAAACTCTTTAAGCACACTAAAAGCATACAAAAACGGGGGCAACAAACTGGCTGCAGCATCGACAGGCGGCAGGCGAACGTTAAACGGCACTGTTTTGTTTTTCACTTAGAATTGTGGCGAATGTACAGCTGAATGTCAGAAACAAATCATTACCATAAATAGTCGCACTTTCGCTGTGGGTCTTTCGAGTGGCCGCTGTTAAATTCTGACCTTAGCCTTTCAGCTCTCACACAAACCCCAGCAGCTGACTGCCGCCACCAACCCACAAAAGGCGAACGAACGGGGGTTTTCCTCGACGCGCTCGATCACCGTCAGGCCAATGAATATGCATAGACCATGCCTCCCGTTGCTTACACGGGCAACTGCACCGATCTGGGGTTTTTTTCTTCCTCTACTTATTTCACATATATAATATCAATGCAAATTTTCGCATGTGCAGCACGCATTCCGGGGTCGGTTATCTTTTTTCCTGCTATAAATTGGTATATTAAAATGATTCGTGTTTACGTCAATCCGGGCAGTGCCAGCCGGAACAAAACGGAACACGCACGTTACACGCGGACGCTGTGCAAGCTGGGCCGGTTGGAGTGAAAAAAAAACAAGTCACCCATATCCGTGCGGTGTTTGCGGTCCGAACCGGGCCGGATTTGCTTTTTGCGCCTTGTGGACGGTATGGATGAAATGAAAAATCAACCTCCAATACCACCGAGCCCGTGGTGGGAGAAAACGTTTTGAATGCGTAATCTGCGTCTGACTTGCTACAGCACTATGGCTGGAAGATATACGTAGTCGGGTTTCCATTATTTTAAGTCAATATACCAGGAGCCGTAAGCTATAAGGCTGTGCGAATAGTTGTGTTGATTCCACGCGCCACAAAGTATGCAATCCGCGTGGCTTTATCCAAAAACAGATATATTCCAACTTACACAATTGAAATAGAAATGCTTCACTACGGAATAATTAGGTATTTTATCGAAAATATAAATTCATTCGAGCCACAGGAAAGATATTTCAACTAATAGAATGAAATTTTGTCGTAAAACAACAATGAGCGCTTTAATATAATGGTATTTTTTCATTTCAATGAAGGTTTTCCAGTGGGAAACTAGTAATGTTGGAAATTGCATACTTTAAGGCGAAATGTGCTTGGCCAGTGTACAAATGAAATTAAAATACTGCTTAATAATAATAATAAAATAAAATAATATCAAAATTGGGACAGCAAACAAAGAAAATTTATTATGTGAAAATATATGTGAATCATATAAAAAAAAATACATCACATTATGGTTTGTCTACTGAGGATACAAAAACCGCGCTTAATCGTTCTTGTTCAAACCCTGTGCTAAATGGTCGCATACATCATTGCATTGATCCGTTATCTCCTACCGTTTTCACCATTTCCTTTGTTTCTGCCTTCTCTTACTCTGCCAGTGGTTTATTTATGTTTTATGAATACACACACTCAACCTTTAAACCACATAAACTTTTTATGCGAACACTTCAGGACAGCACCGGAAAAAGAATTCATTTCCGAAATCATTTCATGCCCGACCGACGGACGGGATGGAAAATCAATTCACAAAAAAGAGCTTTACAAAGCGAAACCACGCACGCGCTCGCACACAAATGCCCATCGCTCCCAGCGTATGCTTTGACGTATGCAAATGTGCAACAAATGGGCAGGAAGCTCCTTTCCATTGTTGTTTTTTCGATTCGCCGATGTGCATTCGTCCGTGAACCGGGCGCACTGAGGACACATTATGTTTCTAACCCAATGGTTAGCACAGAAAAGCAATTAAAAGTGGTTTCCAGTAAAGTAATTTTCCTGTTCTCGCCCCTTTCATCCGTTGGCGTGAAACTCCAGCTGCGCGATGGAACAGTAAGCCAATCAAACTACCATAGTTCTTTGTGCGTCAATAATCCGGATGCACGAGCCCGGTGCGTTCCGCAGCACTCGGACCTTTTTCTTGTTGGGTTGAGTAAACAATACATCGTATTATAGAATGTGATTATTCACACCTTGATCATCGTGCCGCAGGGCTTCTAGCTAAGGTTTTCAGTTGTGGAAACATACATCTGGATATAGAAGGTGTGTAAGAAAAATAAGCTATCTAGTTGCATTGTGACACCTTCCGGCGGTTGGTAATGAAAACAAGCAATTGAGATGTACTTATGTTCTTGTTTGAAGTTGACTACTTTGCCTGTTGAATAATAAGGTGTTCCTTTGAATATTCGAATGTGCACAATCAATCCTCTAATAAAGTAACAAATGGAATAATAAAACGTAAACGTTTTTCGAAAGCAAAGCTTCACACAAAAGATGCCGTGCATTGCATACATGCAGGCGTCATTAAACATTTATCATTTGTTTCGAGAAGTTCAACTCAATGATTTATTGGTAACAAATAAAATATCGGTTATATTGGTTACATCGGTCTTTATAATATTAGTAAATGCTTCTTGCTACGAAGACTATGTATTACACAGCCAGCAAACTTTATAAAGTTTTCTGTTAATTAATCAGGTCCTAAAGGAATACTGTTTTCACTGTATAAACGCAATATAATTGGTTTATTAGGCAGGTAGGTTAGGATGAGTAGAGTCTAATGACGCATTGCAGCCTTCCTACGATGTACTATTTCTTCAATTTACTGACGATTTTCTTCGCAAACTCCCTATGGTAGTGCCACGAGCTTCCGTCGCCGAAGGATATTGCTTGCAATTAGTGAAATTAAATTTCATTCCCTGCAGCTATCACCGTCAACACTAATTGACCCATGTAAACTAACCGACGCTGGAATTGGCCCGACCCAACGGCTGCGACCACAATTTCGATTGCATTATAAATTTCCATCTCGTACCGGCCGGAGCCGGACTAACCACCGCGGTGGAAGGACACGCGTGCGGCTGGTTGAATTGAATACTCATTAACAATGGTGCATGATGTTCCGCGTGCAATGCAGCAATCGATTGAATCCGTCTGCGAGCGGGCATTGATTGCCGCTGCGAAGCAGGACGCGATCGACGCTTCTGCTTTCATTAGCTCGTCATAACACAAATTTGCGAGACAATGTTAATGCGCTCCCAGCGCCAAATATCTCAGCCCCAATCGTAGAAGCTGTTCTTTCAAAGGCCTTAATTACACAACATAATTATGGAAGCGAAAAATACACCCAGGTCTCACTTCCGTCTGCACAAGGGCGCCACACACCAAAGGCATTCAATCAGATCCATCCAATCCGCCCGAAACGTGTGAGGCTTTATCACCTACCGATTCTGCCACGCACGCCACGCGATAACCCGCTGGAAGCTGCCTTCCATCAAATCGAACGGGTCCCGCTCCCGGCGGCACTCAACAGCATAATCGATAGTGCTCACCCCTTCCTCAGCAACCGACGTTTATATCGCATTAATTGAAGCCATTAATTACGCTCAACCCGCCGGCGCCCGGTCCCGGAGTGGTCTAATCGCGGGCGCGAACCGCGAGATAATTATTTGAGGTTATGTCACGGTACAGTCATACATTCCCGGCGAAACCACACCGCTGCAGTGCTGCCCGGGATTGATCTATCCGAGCCGGATGGTGGACGAAGAGGAAATCTCTATCACACGAAATACGACTGTAGTTTGGTTTCGGGTTCGAGCTTGAATTCCTCGGACAGCGCTGTGTAATGATAGGGCTGGTGCTTCAATGACAGGTTTTAAACTTCTCAATGATTTATTGGTAACAAATAAAATATCGGTTATATTGGTTACATCGGTCTTTATAATATTAGTAAATGCTTCTTGCTACGAAGACTATGTATTACACAGCCAGCAAACTTTATAAAGTTTTCTGTTAATTAATCAGGTCCTAAAGGAATGCTGTTTTCACTGTATAAACGCAATATAATTGGTTTATTAGGCAGGTAGGTTAGGATGAGTAGAGTCTAATGACGCATTGCAGCCTTCCTACGATGTACTATTTCTTCAATTTACTGACGATTTTCTTCGCAAACTCCCTATGGTAGTGCCACGAGCTTCCGTCGCCGAAGGATATTGCTTGCAATTAGTGAAATTAAATTTCATTCCCTGCAGCTATCACCGTCAACACTAATTGACCCATGTAAACTAACCGACGCTGGAATTGGCCCGACCCAACGGCTGCGACCACAATTTCGATTGCATTATAAATTTCCATCTCGTACCGGCCGGAGCCGGACTAACCACCGCGGTGGAAGGACACGCGTGCGGCTGGTTGAATTGAATACTCATTAACAATGGTGCATGATGTTCCGCGTGCAATGCAGCAATCGATTGAATCCGTCTGCGAGCGGGCATTGATTGCCGCTGCGAAGCACCAGTGGTTTATTTATGTTTTATGAATACACACACTCAACCTTTAAACCACATAAACTTTTTATGCGAACACTTCAGGACAGCACCGGAAAAAGAATTCATTTCCGAAATCATTTCATGCCCGACCGACGGACGGGATGGAAAATCAATTCACAAAAAAGAGCTTTACAAAGCGAAACCACGCACGCGCTCGCACACAAATGCCCATCGCTCCCAGCGTATGCTTTGACGTATGCAAATGTGCAACAAATGGGCAGGAAGCTCCTTTCCATTGTTGTTTTTTCGATTCGCCGATGTGCATTCGTCCGTGAACCGGGCGCACTGAGGACACATTATGTTTCTAACCCAATGGTTAGCACAGAAAAGCAATTAAAAGTGGTTTCCAGTAAAGTAATTTTCCTGTTCTCGCCCCTTTCATCCGTTGGCGTGAAACTCCAGCTGCGCGATGGAACAGTAAGCCAATCAAACTACCATAGTTCTTTGTGCGTCAATAATCCGGATGCACGAGCCCGGTGCGTTCCGCAGCACTCGGACCTTTTTCTTGTTGGGTTGAGTAAACAATACATCGTATTATAGAATGTGATTATTCACACCTTGATCATCGTGCCGCAGGGCTTCTAGCTAAGGTTTTCAGTTGTGGAAACATACATCTGGATATAGAAGGTGTGTAAGAAAAATAAGCTATCTAGTTGCATTGTGACACCTTCCGGCGGTTGGTAATGAAAACAAGCAATTGAGATGTACTTATGTTCTTGTTTGAAGTTGACTACTTTGCCTGTTGAATAATAAGGTGTTCCTTTGAATATTCGAATGTGCACAATCAATCCTCTAATAAAGTAACAAATGGAATAATAAAACGTAAACGTTTTTCGAAAGCAAAGCTTCACACAAAAGATGCCGTGCATTGCATACATGCAGGCGTCATTAAACATTTATCATTTGTTTCGAGAAGTTCAACTCAATGATTTATTGGTAACAAATAAAATATCGGTTATATTGGTTACATCGGTCTTTATAATATTAGTAAATGCTTCTTGCTCCAGTGGTTTATTTATGTTTTATGAATACACACACTCAACCTTTAAACCACATAAACTTTTTATGCGAACACTTCAGGACAAGGATGTAATGTTTATTGATTAACTGGCTTACATTGTTACTAGGATAAAATATTTAAATATAGTTACTAGGCGTTTTCATTCCAATTGCATACTTTTGGGCTGATAAAGACAATCCACGCCTGAAAGTATGCAATCATCAATTCGAAAGCGCTTCACTATTGCTTTATTTACCAATTAAATCGGTATTCCTCGAGTACATTGAACAATTTATCATACTTCTCAGATGATACAACATTATTTGTAATGGCCACGAATCATACATACGCAGAGGATTCTCAAAAATTATGTAGAAAAAATGCATCACATGAAACTAGGTTAAAACCTGAAAACCACAAAAACTGATCAAAACTGCACGTCTGCTCAGGATCAGGATCTCAACGCTGTTATCTTTCATTCTTACAGGTGCGCCATTTTTAGCTCTTCACTCTCTACCACCCGGTCTCCTGTCAGCCTCTCGAGGCGCCCCGCCTGTAAAGATGATGACCGTCATCTGCTCATCTGTCCGTGTCTCTTCTCGTGCCAATGACGTCACCGAAGGGTATGCACCATCGTACCGACCTCTTCACCAGTTGCGGTTCGCGACAAAAGGTAAGTGGACCTGAAACGTAGCGATGAAGATTGTGTATGTGTATCCCAAGCAGTTGACTGGGGATTACCGTACACGACGACATCGGCACGCAAAAGAAGTGCAGGCGAGCGGGCGCGCTCTGTTTATTGCCGGCACTAAGCAACGCAAACACCACCCGGTAAGGAACGGTGCGACCCGTGCCCGGCGCTGGAGGACTTTCCCGGAACTAACCCGTGGTGCACCCGTGACGCGCAAACCCATTACCCCAAGGAGGGAGGCGCCCCAATCAGCGGTGGCTTTAAATTTGCCACCCACCATCGGCCGCACCCAACGGTTGCGGTGATCCGTGGTGGTCATTTACGTTTATGGCACGGAATAAACAATCAATATAGAGCCCGGGCCCTGTTCGTTCCGCAGCACACACACACCGAGAAAAGCAGCCCACCCGCAGCCCGATGGTGAGTGAATTAAAGTGAATGTTCTGCAAATTACGGGCTTTTTCGCCGGCCCGCACTGATTACGATTCCGATCGTGCACGCGCACGTGCTCTCGCGTGGTTCCGGCCGGCGTCAGGTGGCGTCAGGAGGCAGCCCGTACCAGCGAGCGAACACGTTGACATATCGTGGCCAATGAAGCCATCCGGTCGGGCGATGAACCTGGTTGCGTCCGTTTATTTGGTTGTTTGTTTTCATGTTTCGTTATGTTTTCCTGCGCGAAAATGAGGATTGAAGAACATAAATTCTCTCAGAAATTGAGATCGATCTGTATTGAGTTGTAAATCTACTTCATTGGCTTTGAGCGCATGGTGTAACTGACGGTTATCTCATAATAGAGGAGTTAATAAGACTTAGAGGTTAGTTAAGTGTGTAATGAGTTCTTCTTTCGCTTAAACATTTGGTTGAAACTTGGTAAATGCTTGAATCTACTAAATGCCAGTTCAGTAAATGAGTGATTTTTCTCACTGATAGTATACTTGCTAGCTGTATGAACTATAATGCGCCTAAAGGTATGCAGTGCAAGGGAATATAATTCAGTTTAAATTATAAAACACTGTATTTTTCATTTGCTTACAATTTTTCAGGGAAAGCTTCATCCTTTTAAGCCTATCAGAATGGAACTAGACCATTTGAAAAGCACTTCCAATCTTACGCTCTCACTTGCGCTGCTGCCTGCGCCTCTCGAGCAATACTCCACAAAATGCACATCGAATCAACCCACTCACGTACGCGGTTCTTTCACGCAAACCACACTCACTCGACGAACAAAAAAACAACAAGGACACGCTGTTCCACGACTCACTCAACCGCAACTGCACGAAACACCGCATCATAGCGGCGGCAGCGATACAAAATGTCATTCTAAGTGCTTATGACATCGTTCGCCTGTCGTCGTTAAATTCTTGATGAAGTTGACGATGACTTTGTCGTTGTTCTTGCCCGCACGCCGGTGTCCTCAAAACCTTCCCAGTGGCGCCCCGCCTGTAAAGATGATGACCGTCATCTGCTCATCTGTCCGTGTCTCTTCTCGTGCCAATGACGTCACCGAAGGGACGGAACACACACTAATGTGCCACTTCCTGCCCAGCCGAATGTTTGCCACTAGCCACCAGCCAGCATCCCTCTAGCAGCCAGCGCAGTGATTATGGGTCCCGCTGGTTTCGGTACGGTCAGCTCCAACACTTCGCCTCGTCCCCATCCGGCAAACCCATTACCCCAAGGAGGGAGGCGCCCCAATCAGCGGTGGCTTTAAATTTGCCACCCACCATCGGCCGCACCCAACGGTTCATGCACCATCGTACCGACCTCTTCACCAGTTGCGGTTCGCGACAAAAGGTAAGTGGACCTGAAACGCAACGATGAAGATTGTGTATGGGTATCCCAAGCAGTTGACTGGGGATTACCGTACACGACGACATCGGCTCGCAAAAGAAGTGCAGGCGAGCGGACGCGCTCTGTTTATTGCCGGCACTAAGCAACGCAAACATCACCCGGTAAGGAACGGTGCGACCCGTGCCCGGCGCTGGAGGACTTTCCCGGAACTAACCCGTGGTGCACCCGTGACGCGCTGTACACCGAGTACGTCAGTTCCGAACGCTGGAACGCTTGAGTTGATGCTACTTGGCTAGTGGCTATTGCAAGCGGGTCGAGCGTTCCTCCGTTCCGGAGCGCTAGCACTTGATGTGTGACCGACGTGTCATATATTGTTAGATGTTTTATTTTAGCTGCCTAAGGAACTGCCGGTGAAGTAGGCAGCGCGGACGTTAAGTGGCGCTGGTCCAATCGCGTTGCTTAGGTATCGTGAGAGGCTACAAGCTAAGGAAGCTGCACGCTCACTGCTTGGAACTGTGTCATTTGCATAATGTTGGCATCTTTACGTAGTATTCAAATAAACTCATGTTAGTCCAGGATGTAATGTTTATTGATTAACTGGCTTACATTGTTACTAGGATAAAATATTTAAATATAGTTACTAGGCGTTTTCATTCGAATTGCATACTTTTGGGCTGATAAAGACAATCCACGCCTGAAAGTATGCAATCATCAATTCGAAAACGCTTCACTATTGCTTTATTTACCAATTAAATCGATATTCCTCGAGTACTTTGACCAATTTATCATACTTCTCAGATGATCTAACATTATTTGTAATGGCCACGAATCATACATACGCAGAGGATTCTCATAAATTATGTAGAAAAAATGCATCACATGAAACTAGGTTAAAACCTGAAAGCCACAAAAACTGATCAAAACTCCACGTCTGCTTAGGATCTCATTGCAAACGCTGTTATCTTTCATTCTTACAGGTGCGCCATTTTTAGCTCTTCACTCTCTACC
This sequence comes from Anopheles cracens, assembly GCA_002091845.1. Lineage (NCBI taxonomy): Eukaryota > Metazoa > Arthropoda > Insecta > Diptera > Culicidae > Anopheles > Anopheles cracens. Next base: position 16,426 of record KZ068800.1, read on the forward strand.
ACCCGGTCTCCTGTCAGCCTCTCGAGACTCCAGTACTCTCCTCAAGCCGTGCGAGATTACTTGAGAACACATTCGCCTAATGAAAAACAAATAAAACTGTCCTACCAAAACTCACATCACGCCCCCCGGGGGACTAAAACATCTGAAGAACGGTTCTCGCTCTTCAAATCGCTCTAGAACCGCCTCGCCCTTTGCCAAAGTCTGCCGCCTGCTGTCAAGGACGCATGAACCGTAAGTGTTTGCGTGGCCAAATATCGGTCACCGTCCTGCAGCTGAACCAGCTCTGCCGTCAAGCGTATAAGTTGGGTCGTTCTCGCTGACTTCCGAACCTGACTTCCGAAACTTTACTGCCACCATCAAGTGGCACACAATTTAATTAATTAAAATGTTCCGATGATTCAAGCTAGTGAGGTACACTCCGGCTAGGAATCGGCCATGAAACGGTGAGGGACGAGATAAGGAGGCTTTGCAAGTTTTCGATAGGAAAAAGTGGTTTCACGATTTCCGAAAATATAGACTCCGATTTACAGAAAATACAACTTTGGTCCACAGGACAAACAGCAACGAGACAGTTTGTTGATTGTGATCTTCTTCTTTCGAATGTGCATGAAGAAAATGGCTGTCAATGAAGAGAAGCATATACATTGACAGCTTCAAATAAAAAATTGTTTAAATTAATTAAAAATGGGTTTTAGAACGCGCACAAATCATTCATCAGATGGCTTCCAATTCAAGGGCAATTGTTCATCCCAAACAGCACTTTTCCATGGTTCTATGAACAAAAGCCTCATCCCACGTGAAAAGGATTATAGCAATCTGCAGTGCATGAATGCAGACACCTTCCAGGATGCGAACGTCACACCGCCAAAACCCTAGCCATAAAACGATTGACAAAAGCACTCTATTCTAACCAAATCGTGCATAAGTCACGGAATTAACAAAATATGAAAATTGTATTAGCGACCGCCGGTAACGATTGTCGCTGCTGTGATAGACTCGCGCACTTCACTGTTCAGGTCTAATAGAAATGAATGCTAACCCCAATACGGCTGGAGTGTGAAATCGTCAACCGTAATGCTGACACCGTCCATCGTACCAATTCGAATGAAAAGCACAATCTCTCATTTTCACGTCACCGGCTCTGTTGAAAATGCATAACGCGCATTGAAACGCTTCGACCGTAAGTAACTAACTAATTGTTTCCTCAACAAAACGCTTACGCAAAACAGAACTTTGTGCAAAACACCCGTTGCACCTTGCTGTACACTTCTTTGAAAAATCACACCAATAATCTCATCGTCAGAAAATATCAGCGCAGAAAATGCAGCATTTTGTCGTACAAATGCATTCTTTTATTGTTCTGAGGAAATTTTGCGCCAAAAAGTATGCAATCTGCCTTACACACTGGAATTTTCATGCTATGTTCACGGTTTGTACGGAAGTTTTGTGAATATTTCCCAATCGGATGTCCTTAACAGTTTAGAAAATGTTGTTGTAGCCCAAATATACACAAAAATAGTACGATCTTTTTAAGTATGTAACATTAGTGATTAAAACATATTCTTCAACAAGCTTTCTAGTAAAACGCTAGTCGGCAATCTCTGCGATTACAGATCATACGAGCGTTTTTTTATTATATATTGTCTAACGCTTCAAATATTATCGTTTTTCCTGCACAATACGCATCAGTTTTATAATTTTAACGCCCACTGTAAGTATTTTCTTAATGGTTCGTGCAAAATTTGTCCAAAACTACATCGCCACAGCGTCAACGCTTCGGGCCCATCCAGATACTTCCAAAATCACTTCTACAATGTAGCTCAGTTTACCGACACTACACGCTACATTTGCTTTTTATTACACACGCACACCCCCATACCGGCGTGTCCGGCCGGATCGATAAACAGTGCATCCTTTCGAACGATTAAAACATCTCAGCGCGTCGGCACGAGCACGAGCCACCGGCCCTCACCGAGCGGCTCAAGCACAAATTTGTTTGCGCAACGAATCACCCAAACGCAAACGCAATTAACACGCGGCAGCCCGGCAATAGAGCCTCGAGTCCCGCGCACGCGGGAACAAAAACGAACCCGCAGTGGGTCCCGCGCCAGCACACAAAAACCAAACCGATCCATCCACCGATCCATATGCGCACTTCGATACTCAATTATTGAAGCTGTAATGAAATTCATGCGTCCAGCGTGCAGCGAGATACATCATGTTCCACCCCCCGGACCGGGCGTGTACCGGGTCGTGTGATTTCCGTGGCCACCAGGACGGCCAGGACGAACGACCACAGTTGCGTTTGGTCGCACACGCGAACACCCACGGACGGAAGCACCACAGGAAGGTTTCCGGTCGGGGCAGCGTGTGCTTATGTGTGTGTGTGTGTTGTCCGGTGCTCCAGTGGGTGCTCTTGACCGGAAAAAGCCAAAATTCAACCGACACACAATTAACACCCTTGTCCCGGTGGTGCGGCTCGGCTGTTGGTGCCGGTAATGGCGGTTACCGTCGGCACCAGTGGCAGTACAGTAGATGCTGACGCTTCTTCTGTGCTGCCAAAGCCTCGCAAAGCATCACCATCCGGGTGGAACCGGCGTTGTTGGTATCGTTCTGTGGTTCCTCTGGTGGAACCATCGTCGTCCGGCTGATCTGCCACGGTTAAGTTGCGCCACAATGCAGCATACATGGCCGGCCCACCGTGGAGTGGACCGTGCGTTGGACTGAATGCATTCGGGGTTGACCCCAACCACGACGTTCGTTCGCACGCTGATGGGGATGCAAAAATCCCGAATCCATTATTGTGGCCGCAGGTAGCAGGCGCACGGTGCAGTTCGGATCCTGCCACTTGACCAAACCCGGCCGGCAGCACGAGCAGCCGGACGTACGGACGGATATGGGGGAAAATTGAAAGTGACCACCGAGTTTCATCGTTAGGACGCAACCGACACTGGACACTGTTTTCGCGACGAGTACGGTTGCTGCGCCGGCAGACCACACAACGCTCCGGTGTGCTGGTGAAATATTTAAATATTAACGCAAATCAGCGGATGAACACTCCGGCATTCCGTTGCGGAGCAGAACGAATGTCTGCCTGGTACGGGCATAGTTGTCCGAGCTCGAAAATCAAACCCAAAGCTTGGCGTATTTCTGACTGCTACACGGCAGCGTAGCGATCATTCTTTTTAGAACAATGAGTCAAGCCGTATGGGTGTTTTTTTGTGTTTTTTCGTGTTTCCGTGCTCGATAGCCTGCTCATTTGTTGCTCTTTGACGAGCCCAAGGGTTTTAGATATCGCGAAAGCTCAGCAAGTAGCTTGGAAATTGGCCACGCATGCCATCGTGCTTATTAGCGTCTGTGATTCACATCATAGTTCTCAGTTTGGAGGCTAAATCGTGCATGAAATTAAAACAACAGAAAACAACGCTTGCAGCGCAGCAAAGTGATTGTTTTCTTGTTTTTTTATGAATACAACATGAATTAAAATATCTGTCCGTATGTTAAAAATGCATGCTGAAGGTACCGTTGCTGCTAGGTATATATATAAAACAGGCACACAAAGTGCTACTAAATCATTTAAAAGATTCGAAAGAATCCGAAAAGGTTCAAAATCTCTATAAACCTGGCAGATAAAACATCAAAAAATTCTGGCGCAAATTTTGGTCAAACAGCCTGAAAGTATGCAATTGATTGTTACATTAATTGATTTTCTGTTCCATTGCATACATTTTCAACGCTTCATCAATGCATTCAACCCTCAAACACATTGTTTCGTATGAAATAACGAATCGTAGACGTTTCTCACTTGCTATATCGGTCTAGTGATATTTAAATGTTCATGATACATGGAAACTTTATTCTTGAACCCTTTTCAACATTATTATTAAAGCAAATGTCATCCAATATTGCTGGATCGCTGGCTTAATTTGTTTACTGTAAGTCATTTATGTCTGCAGGGATATTAAAATATGGGTTGTACATCGATGGAAATTGACTTTTTAAGTTTTTACTTTTTTTTTTTGATGATTCGATCATTTCGCCTTAATGTATGCTTGGAAATGCAAACCATGATACCCCAACCTAGTATGCAACCAAACCTTCGTAAAGTAAATTATATTGAACAAAGTATCATCGCATCGTGTTCTATAATCATCTAGTCATACGATCGAACTCTTACGCCATCTAGCGAAAATCGGTTTAGTTGAGCACAATACTAGCGACATTAAATCCATCATACACGAAACTTAACAATCATATTTACTCAAATCTGTACTCCATTTAGTATTAACATTTCGCGGAAAAAAGGCTTTTGATCGTAAAGATCAATACGCTCCGGACGTTCCTGGTAGCTACATCACATTTTCCCCGCAAGCTTTTCGTTGCACGCACACCAGAAGCAGGAAAAGCGACTCCCAAAACTTCCCAAAAACCAACCGCACACTCCAAACCGCGCTGCCTGCCGTGCGCATTGTTTCGTAAATTATGTAGCACCGGAAGCTTGCTGATCCCGGGAAAAAAGAAACCCCAGCAGGGCGTATGCCTTTCCGTGCAGGCGGGCAACTTTTTTTTCCCGCCGTGGTTGCGCTCGGTGCAGGAAACCATCATCACCACCGTCATCATTTGTGCCCCGGTGCGCATCAACCCGCCCGGGATGGGTGTTTACCTTTAATCAATTGACTTGCCGATGAATAATTAGACATGAATAATTAATGACGCAACACCGAACGGAGCACGGGCTCACTTCCTGCTCGTGGGGAAGGGCACACACACACACAGACCGACACATCTACCCATCCGACACACTTCCTTTCAGCATCCTCGGGCTTGGGGTGGTTTGTTATGGTGTTGGGCTCCTGTTACCACCACCAGGATACGCACTTTTGTTCCCTTTTGTGAGAACGCCACCGGAACATCCATCAACGTGAACAACGAAGCTTGTTACGGGGAGTGGTTCAAGTGTCGATGGGTTTGATGGGAAATTAGTTCACCAACACCGTGCAGAAGGGAGGCGTTTAAGATCGTTTTTCGAGAAATGAACATTTCACTCTCCGAAAACTGCAAAAACCAGGACCGATTCATTGCTTTCCAGTAACTAACGCCAGCACTAAGTGTTCCCATAAACCCGTGTCCAAAGGACACAACGTAAAACTAGCGGCACAGATTACGCGTATGAGCACACATGAAACACCCCAACCGTAGTGTAAAACGAGCGCCGGTGCCGCTGACAATGCGCCACGATCCTTACCGGCTCGTACGCGTACGCCTCGATGTCACTCTGCTGTGCTGTGTGTGTGTCCCGCTTCCTTCTGTCGGACGCCGGAAAAAGGCAATAAATGTCATGTCAGGGAACGCACAACGGTGACAAACTGCACCCGGAAGGACTTCAAAAATAACAAACCTTAAAAACTTCGGAAGATGTTTTCAGTAATAGCATTTTTAAATGTAAGGTTGCTATAAAAATGGTAGCCATGGCCAGCCAGGAAACATCACTGGCTATCAAAAATGATAGCCACGGCAGTCAACGTGTTAAAATGTGTGAGCTATTATATGGACTAACATGTGACAATAATGGTAATCAAGCGTCTTTCAAAGCATGCTATAAAAATGCTATAAAATCACTAAGATCAAATGAACGAGAACTTTGCAATAATATAGAGATGGAATATAGAGAATTTTTATAGACATTTTCAATTAACTTTTGTTGTATTGTTTCCTCCAATAAATCCTTGCGTTAAACTATTTAGTCACTTCATAATACTTTATTCCAGATTTCCGAATTGAACATTCCATCACTAAAGCAAACGGTTGCGTTCGTTCCATTCTGCTTCACTTCGGCTTCCAGGAATCTCATCTTATTTCTAATAAACTCATCACTACATCTCCACCCGCAACGCTGCTACTGAATGGCGCAACTAATGAGGTGAATAAATATCACCAGTTTACATCCGTTGCATCCCTGGTCGTCCATCTCCACCTTTCCAGTCGTACAGTTCAAACGACGATCAGCAATTCGAACGATTTGAGTGTCTTATCATCGTTAAATGCTCGCCCAGGTTGCCAGGTTCGATTGGGAAAATCCTGTCACCTGCTGCCACAACTACAACGACCATCCGCTCCTTCGACGTCCGGCAAATGACGCTGCAGAATGAGAAATTAATTTGCTAAACCATTTACTTTGATCATTCGCATCGATTCCCAGCGACGGCGAGGTGCCGTGTGCTGGTGACCGACTATTTTCATAATCACATTTCACTCCTATTTTATGCCATTTTGTTCTCGGAATAAACGGATGCGAGTCCTGTCGTGCCTGGCCGCAGAAGCGTTTTAAACAACAAAGAGGAATCGAACCGGGCAGGATGAGCTGCCGGAGCGCAGGAAAATGTGGTCCACGGTAAAGTGATGACTTTTCACCTCGTTTGATCTTCATTGCGCACATTCACCCGCAAGATGAGCTCATGCTGCCCGGAGACATAGGCGAAAAGGGGGAATGCTGACCTCAATCAATTTGTGCGCGCCGCTGTACCGGTTTCTTCTGTGAGCTATTTCTTTTTAATATCATAAAAATAATTACGCTCCGTTGGCCAGCTGCTCCGGAACGAACCGGGCCGCCTTGCATGCGCCATTTACTCCGCACCGTTCCGTGCCGGAACGGAAACCACGCCGGCCGGCCACGATCAACCACTTAATGCTCAATCATAAACAAGACTGCAGGCGGTGACTTAATTTCGCCCCCGGGGTCGTTGTGGTTGCGGGTTGCGGAAGATGCGGGATGTCCACAAGTCCGGGCCGGCAGTTCATTTTCTTCCGCACTGCATCTGCAATCTGTGCCCGGTGTCTTACGTAAGCCTTTACGGAACCGCCGGCCACGGCAGGAAATCGGTTCGAGTAATTCCGCATTGCCCGGGGGGTTGCATCTTGCCAACCGACGCCACCGTCGCCGTTGGTTGACGCTCCGGCATAACTTTTCACTCCGACAGCGTTCGTCCTCGTCCATTCCTTGCAGACACATAAATCACACAACGCCTACGGTTTCGGGGTCTTGCCAGCATTCCAAGGCGCCCGAAGGAGCGCTCGAGGAAGCCGGCAGCGCTTAAAAGCACTAATCACAGAAACAGGCCACAGGAGCAGCAGCAACACTTGCAATCGAGACTGCACGGGGGGTTGCGTTGCCCAACACAAATCCTTTTGAATGACTCGCCCGAGATCGCCTCTCATCTCCGGGGAGTAGCCGCATGCAATACAATCAACTGCCCGGTTCGCCCAGCAAACGCAACGACCGATGCAATGAAATATGGCCTGCTTCCATTTACATGTTCAATTCATTAAAATTATTATCCCGCCCCAACCGTGTAAGCTGGTGTGCGTGCCTGGGAGACGCGCGGGCTTGGAGTGCAATGTTTATTTATTGCCCTGTTGTTGCTCCTCCCGGCAGCCTCCGAACAACCGAAACACGTGTAAGCGCACACAAGAAGGCACGCTGTTTTAACACGCACCGAATTCGATTCGCACGTAGTACGACACCGAAAGCCATTATTGTAAGCCCATCCCCCCGGGGAGAGTGTGTGTGTGTGTGTGTTTTTTTTTGTTTGCTGTCTCCCCGTCGTTTTCGCCCGGTGTGAGATTGTGCACTTCGAGCATCCGGCTTCGAGCAGCCGAACCGAACAAAATGAATTAAACGACTATCGAGCCTTTTATGTGAGGGAGAATGCACGAGCGCGCCTACATGTAGGCTTTCCGTACGCACCCCGCGAAAGATAGCACCCGCCAACTGTTTGCATAACGAAAACGGATCGTTTCCTCACGACACGGTTTGACTTCCCGGCACCGGGGCGTAAGTGATTTCAATCATTTATGCATTTTCCAATTCTGCCGGTCGCTTTGTTTCGTCCGCCTTCCCTACGTAGGTGGACCAGCCGAGACGAGATTGTTCCGTGAAATCTTATTAAAAGTGGCTGGCTCTATCCGCACACTGGTGTGGTGGTGTATGGTATGCGGTCGGTAGGAAAAGCTTCTTAATTATTTTAACTATTACAAATAAGGATTGATTGCGTTTTAAGCTGATTGCTAGGGATCTTTACGCACGTCTGGAAGCGGTGAGAGGTTGGATGAAATTGTTACGAAAACTGGACGGTAGAATATAAAAAAAACGTTACATGTAAAGAACGTATTCTTCGAATTCAATTGAACATTCACATTGTTTAAAATATAAATATTCAAGATGAAATATTACATATTAGTAACTATTAGTAAATTATTTAAAGGTAGTTTATGTGCATCCTGCCATTTGGCAGAATTAATAGCAAGAATATTGAAAAAGTATCTGTCGGACAAATAGCATACTTTCAGGCTGGTTTATCAAGTTTGCGTCAAAAAGTATGCAATCTTCATCAACCTACGCTTCAGTAATGCTCGAAAAACGATTCATTTGCTAGTTAAATATTTCATTAGTTTACTTTATAAACTCTTTATTTACGAAAAACTCATTCATTATTTGAATAACCGAAGTAAATTGAATAATTACATAACTAAATAGTAATAAATAAATGATAATTTAATATAATTACGTGAGAAATGTTATCCCAAATCCCAAAAAGGAAGAAAAATAAACTTAAAACATGATTGAGTCCGAATTGCTTAAAGTTTCCTGCGAACGTATGTTGCGCACGTGCGAGCCTAAATGTGTATACGCAAGCATGCCAACGGCATACTCTCTATCTGTGCCGCACCGCCAGCAGAGGCGCTTCCAAAATGCCTTTCTTTCAGCTCGCATTCTCAGCCGGCATCGCTCTCGTTCCACTCGCCGTGGCATTCTTCAGATGCTCAATCTGCAGTCGGAGAAGTAATGTGTCATAAATTCATTTCAACGCTTGCCCGGCATTCCGGGTCGGTTCGACGCGACGGGCGCACTTGCTCTGCCGGTGCCACGTTCGGCTGGGATGCACTCGGCCAGACGCCTGCACGCTCAATTATGTTGCCGGCTCGCGCGACCGGCTGGTTTGTGTGAGCCAATCTTCTCGCCATAATCGTGCTAAGCTGTGGTAACCGTTTTGCACGTCCCGTGTCCGAACACCGCATAGCGCACGTTAAGAGGGGATCTCGCCATAATCGTGCTAAGCTGTGGTAACCGTTTTGCACGTCCCGTGTCCGAACACCGCATAGCGCACGTTAAGAGGGGTGGTATTAAAATAATTCATTTAAATGTAGATTTTCGTAATAGCGCCGGATGAGCAGTGTCGGACGATGAAAGTCAGCTAGTAGAGCCTGGTAGCTCGGTAACAGCACACACAAAGGTTCAATACATAGCTAAGCCTTTGTTTAAAGATGTATTAAATGAAGCATTCCGTGAGTAGCTATATTTATTATATTAGTTCATACGCATATAAAAAATAGCTTCACAAGCATTAATTCGTGATTGACTCAGATAAATTTTTAGCTCAGTTATGTAGTCGATATTACCCAACCGAAGGTATTGATTTAAATTTCGAATTAAGCGTTCATATAGCATTTGCAATGCGTTGCTGTATTGCAGATTGCATAACTTTTTACGCAGATGTGATTATTCAGCCCAAAGTTATGCATATGGCATGACAAATCGTTCCAGTAATGCCTTGTGAACACTTTATTTATTTAGTTTTAATAGCAAATATAATCTTAGTAATAATAAAATAAGTCATGCATATTGCCTACCTGGCAGGCGCGAAAATAATAAAATATTAAATTAAAAAAAATGTGATAAACTTGAATTGTTTATTAAAATATTATGTTATGTTAATTTTGTTTTATTATAATTATTATCAAACTCTACGACTATAATCATCTGGCGCAGTATTTTTTCCCCGAACAACACCCTCCTTAATAGCATCCATTTACATTTAAACAGCAACGGTTCATCCTCCCGTACATGTGCCTCTAAAAACACTTATGCACCCCGATGAAATCCTCTGCGGCCAATTAAAAGCGGAGAAGATAAACTAACTACTCCCATGGTTGACTGCCCTGGGGTTTTTTTGCGTGAAAAGCACCGCTGCTTGCAAGCGTTCTTTCTAAACCATATCACGATAAAATCAACAATAATTTCCTCGATCTCACGGGCAAACAGCAATTACTCATGTTTGTGTTACCGGAGTAGGATTTCAAAAATCATATTTTAACGAATGAAACTTTACATTGCAGTGGAACCACATCAAACCGGGTACTCTTATTTGGGTAAAGCTGGCAAAAAGCAGTGACTTTTTATTTCTTTTCCCTCTACATTCAATCCTCCTCACATATGCATCATTAACGCACGTCAAACGGCTCTTTTTGTCTAAAGGCAGCACCATATTCCGGACGTTCGGTCGGCGCTCCGTCCGCTTATCGTGCCCACCCGGGAAGTGACTATTTGCGAACTGAACTGAAGGAACGCTGTTCTCGACCACACCGCACCAGCAGCGGCAGTAATGGGTTTTGATAGAAGAACAAAAAATCCCACCAGCAGCTCAGACCCCCGGGCGCTCACCACAGTGGCCACAGTGGCCGTCGACGCTTTGCAGCAGATAATTTAATTTATTACTTGGAATGCAGCTCATTCATTACAGCGGCCCCGGCGTTTCCCCCGCTGGTGCCCGGCGGCCGGTGGTCAGCCTTCTCCTTTTTTGATGCTGCGGGACGTCGGACTACTGCGTTCCATAAGGTCCGTTCGGCTACGGAACATACCGCTTCACCCTGCTATCAACGGGTGGGAAACGCTGTCAGCGACACCAACGCTTGCTGCCAACAGCCTCTGGTCCGACAGCCTAGCACGGGACCCATTTTCGGAAGGATCTCTCACAACTACCGAAGCGGTTCCATTTTATCTCGAGTGCCGTTTGCTCTTTCAGCGCGTCCCAAGTGCGTCCAAGACCGGGCCGGGAACCGTGTCAGCGGACGTCGGACAGTGAACTGCGGGCGAAACTTATATCCCGTCTCGGGACACGGGACGAGTGCCCGGGCGAATGCACAAGCACCAAATGGCACCCCGAACGGGCACCGGGACCGTGAACTTTAAACTTGACCGTTTTGCCGATTATCACCTTCCGTTCTGCGTGTGGCTTCCCCGAACCACTTGGAGTGAAAGCAAAAGGGCCTCCGCTTCGCCTGCAGGAGGATGGTAATTAATGGTTTACTCCTCTGCGCGCCGGCAAAGTTTCGTCCGTACGAAAATAAGGACACTGTCGCTAATTTTTGCTTTTAGCCATCGTTCCTTCCTGGCCGGTCCGCCCCACGAGCCAGCGACTGCCCTGGGGGGCATGCTGGGTCGGCACACAATTTGCTCTTCCCACGGGAACAAATCGGCGTCGGCGTGATTTCCCGAGATTGCAGCCAGCTCGCTGTAGTTTGATGTGTATTTTCGTTGTTTTTTTTTTGTTGTTGCTTGTTTCGCCCTCGCTCGCCCTTCGCAGCAAAATAGCGACGCTGAAACTTTGCGTTGGTAATTATTTTACACAAGCGGTCCCGCGCGCGCACCACCATTGTTCGGTGTGAGTTTTGTTTTCGGGCACAAGCAACGCGTGGCACATTTGGCAGGACATGATAGGCGGGCTTGTCAGCGCACCGCGAGCGATAAAAAAGGGGACATTTTGTTGACGATAGTTTGAGTCGCAACATATTTCAAGGACGTTATAAGAGGTCTAAATTTAAATAGTTTCAAGTATCTTCCAGTCTTGAAGGCTTGTTTCGAAACTTTATTCTATTAAGGAACTATTGCAATCTAAATCCAAAACATTTCCCCCGTATCGTTGAAGAGCAACTGCTCGATTAAAGATATTACTATACTTTGCATACCTTTAGGCGCAAAATTATCCGTGGCACAAACCAGTACAATCAGTTAAAAAATAGTGAAAGAGTAACAATTTGGCGTACGCGCGTACCGCGTGTCACACATTCGCCTGACGGTTGCGCTGTCACTTCGGCTTTGTGGTGGTTGCCCCCCAGACGTCAGTGAAATATTGGGTAGCTTTTTTTCCTCAAAAGGTTCGGTTTTTGGTTTTTGTTTTCAGCTCTTTTTTTGACTTTCAACAAACTGGTTCGGTTTGCATGTGTTTGTTTTGTTTTTTTGTTGCTGTTTGCGAGTTTTACAACTGTCGGTTCCATTGTTGTTACCAACTCTCGTTGTCTGCTCGTGGTGGAGCGTTTTTAAAACCCCTCACACACACCGGCGCGCTCGCGCACCCGCACGCACGGCAAATAATTCAACCCATTTGACACACATAATTAGGCCGGGCCGGGTTGCACGTAAGCGAAACGGGGAGCTGCCTCCCGGTGGAGGTCATAATATGTTTCACTTCATTTGACATGTATGAAAGTTCGGTGTGACGAGTGCGACCTCCAACCACCACCACCACCATCGGGTTGCCGTATGAATGTCAGGCCAATTAGTTGCATGATTGTGTTTTCTTTTTTTGGTTGTTGCTCTTTCGTCACGCAAATTTTCCCACGAACAGACAGACAGATACTAACCGATTCATTCCACCGAGATACTGGTGGATACTTGCCCCCGCTGCACTCGCAACTCGCTCGCTGTGTTGATCGATTGCTGTTGCAAAACTGGTTGGCTGTATTTTTAATGTCAACAGAGTAATTAATCATCCGGTAATTGGTGTTCGAGAAAAGAGTTGATCCTTTTTTCTCCCCCGCGTGTGATATGAAAACCGAACACGCACACACACACACACACACACACACACACCGTAACAACGAACGAACTCGCTTCGGTGGCAGAGGCAGAAACAAAACACTCGGCGCCGTAAAATGCCATCTATCAATAATCTTCACTGCAAATTGAATGCTTTATGCCGCTGTGCTGTGGGCTTCAAACCGACACGGCCGTTGCCCGAAAGGCGATCTCCGTCGGTCTACAAAAATCTTGCACACGCCACCAGGCGCCTCCATCGGAATTGCAATGGGCTCCACAGCGGTTTCGCTTCACTCCATTCGCCCCCTTTGCCATACTGCGCGGTGAAGGAAAGCATCAAAACAAAAGCCTTTACCCTTTCAACACACACATGCATGCACACACACACTCCCCCCGGTTGACCGAACGCCGTGCTAGATCGTGAAAGTTGCAAAACTTTACAAGCAACCAGTGGGCACAAATATATTTTTCACACTGCCTCCGCTAGAAAAGCAGACGCAAAAGAAAAACGAACCGAGCGTACTGGATCCCTCGCCCTCAACTAGTGACCAGGAGCAACATGATGAAACGGCAGCCACAGACAGAGCCACCAGCGCACACAGAGTATAAAGCAAACGATACAAAACAAAACATAAACGAACGAACCACACACACACTCACACTCTTTTGTGCCGCGTCCAAATAGACCCACCCGAAAACGCAAACTGTCGGGGCCGGGCCGACCCGGGCACTGTCATTGGTGCAAATGTGAATATATGTTAGCAATTTGCGTCGAAATATATCATCAAGTGTGGCACGCGCCATAAATCACTCTGGGAAGCAAGTTTTCACCAACTCTTCTGCCTTCGGCCGGGTGACGGGTGGGCGCGGGATGTTTGGTGTACTTTTTCCCCCCCCTCCCCCCCTCCATTTGTTTGTTTGATTTTCATTCCGGGCGGACTACCGTCGGAGTAGTTTCTGTTCCTGTTCCGGGTCCGAGCTGTCACCGAGAGAAGGAAGTTTAAAAGATGACGGTTTCCATTTTAAGCTAGAGTGGTAGTTCGAAAACCCACCAAGGAATTGTATAGAAAGTTCACTTTAAATTGAATATTTATTCGAGGTATTTTTTAAAAAATACACATTTTTTCTAAGTTTTTTAGTTCAGTTTGAAGCATATGAAATTTTCAACGATTTTTCGCTTGGTCAAAAAAGAAACATTTTTCAAAATAATTCAAAACAAAAACCAAACACCGGAAATGCTTTACGCACATCAGTGACAAGAAGTAAACCCGAACAAGCACAAAAACAAAACACCATCCAGCCCGACATCCGCTGCGCCGAATTAGCACTCAACTTTAACCGAAACACAATAAATTATCGTACAATTTGGCGTACGCGCGTACCGCGTGTCACACATTCGCCTGACGGTTGCGCTGTCACTTCGGCTTTGTGGTGGTTGCCCTCCAGACGTCAGTGAAATATTGGGTAGCCGTTTTTTTGTTTTCGAAAGGTTCGGTTTTTGGTTTTTGTTTTCAGCTCTTTTTTTGACTTTCAACAAACTGGTTCGGTTTGCATGTGTTTGTTTTGTTTTTTTGTTGCTGTTTGCGAGTTTTACAACTGTCGGTTCCATTGTTGTTGCCAACTCTCGTTGTCTGCTCGTGGTGGAGCGTTTTTAAAACCCCTCACACACACCGGCGCGCTCGCGCACCCGCACGCACGGCAAATAATTCAACCCATTTGACACACATAATTAGGCCGGGCCGGGTTGCACGTAAGCGAAACGGGGAGCTGCCTCCCGGTGGAGGTCATAATATGTTTCACTTCATTTGACATGTATGAAAGTTCGGTGTGACGAGTGCGACCTCCAACCACCATCACCACCATCGGGTTGCCGTATGAATGTCAGGCCAATTAGTTGCATGATTGTGTTTTCTTTTTTTGGTTGTTGCTCTTTCGTCACGCAAATTTTCCCACGAACAGACAGACAGATACTAACCGATTCATTCCACCGAGATACTGGTGGATACTTGCCCCCGCTGCACTCGCAACTCGCTCGCTGTGTTGATCGATTGCTGTTGCAAAACTGGTTGGCTGTATTTTTAATGTCAACAGAGTAATTAATCATCCGGTAATTGGTGTTCGAGAAAAGAGTTGATCCTTTTTTCTCCCCCGCGTGTGATATGAAAACCGAACACGATTCATCTGTTTGCAGCTAGATGGCGCCACTGATCTTGTGTAAACAATATGATACATGATAGATATGAATCTCACATGTGTTGCAAAATGGTTAAAATATGTATTTTTCAATAGCGAGGTATTTAAACCAGCACATTTTTATGTAAAGTCATTTTAACATTAAATAATATTATTTCATTTTGTTACAAAACCCCTACACATATCCTATACATGATATATTGAATTATACTCATAAAAATAAACAAAGCATATAACATATTTTCTATACCTAGTCACAAAAGTGATCATAGTAAGCTGTACTAACGTATTTCATATGTATCGATTACTTATCGATTACTCATTGGGAATCCCAGGACACATTGTTTACTCATTACTCCAAATCGGCTAAAACACAAAGAAAGTGCACTTTCTATAAACAATTAAATGCTTTAAACTGGTTCGGTTTGCATGTGTTTGTTTTGTTTTTTTGTTGCTGTTTGCGAGTTTTACAACTGTCGGTTCCATTGTTGTTACCAACTCTCGTTGTCTGCTCGTGGTGGAGCGTTTTTAAAACCCCTCACACACACCGGCGCGCTCGTGCACCCGCACGCACGGCAAATAATTCAACCCATTTGACACACATAATTAGGCCGGGCCGGGTTGCACGTAAGCGAAACGGGATGCTTTACTATACATTTACTTCCACATGAAGTTGTCATTGGCTTGCGTTTTTTTAAGATCTGCACCTAAAGGTATGCTTTTTTAATTATTCGAGGAGTTTAAAATGCTTAGGAACATTAATTTAGAAATGAACGTTCAACAGCAAATGAAAAGCTGTATTTTAGCACTATTACCTTCATATTTGCTTAAACATTCACTCCAAATGCTACTATGCTTTATAATTTGACTGTGTACTACGTTTTTAATGCCCAGTACTTTAGTAGATTGTCTCACACAACGCCTAAATGTATGCAATACAATCAAAAGTTCAATTTGTCAAAGTGTCTGGTGACGATGGGATAAAGAAAAGATTCTTTATAATAATCAAAGCTTAGAATGTAATTTAAACATAATTCGGTAGCGACCCAAATAGATGGGGGGGGGGGGGGGCTCCCCCACAGGCACTTCCACCGGATGGGAAAACAGATCATTAACGGTGTGGATTTTCCGCTGAGCTCGCTGCGACCAAACGCTCACGGCTGCTCATTATCGCATTATCACAACGCAAACGCGAAACGCCGCACACGCAACCGCAATACGTACCGCGTCGAGGGATGCTGCGGAAAATGCCACCCCACGAATCCTGCCCACGTGGTACCCGGCAGCATCACTACGGGCATCTCGATTTACGCGCTCGGACGCGATTAATCCACGAGCTAGCTTCTGGGCCGGATCCGCGGTTCTGTATGCCTTTCGGGCGCAATGCACCTTCCGACGGCACACCACATGTAATCGCACACTTTGTACACACGCACACCTACGAAGCAGTGGCTGCTTCCCGCAAACCGATTGGCATGATAAATAATCCTTCCCGCGTTCAAACGCCGTCCCTGCTCGGCTCGGTGCCTGCCGGGTGTCAACCCGCCAGCAACCCGACTGCAAGCCATTAACGATCGTTCCGCTCCGGATGCGGAAAGGATTAGAAACGTGCAGTGCTGCGCCCCGGTCCGGTGATACGGTGTGAAAACAGGATCCCCGTCTCGTGTAGGCTTCAGGCTCGGTTTTCACCCGTACGAACCGAGCCGGCACGTACCCGCGTTGGTGAATATCGAACCGAACCGGTGAAATAGCTTATGAATTACGAATGTAAATCAACCACAGCTACAAACAGGGCGGTGAGGCTTCCGGCACGGCAGTGCTAAGTGCTTGCTGCGAAATGAGTGCAGTGCAGAATCACTCATTTATAAAGCATGACGTAATGGGGAGGGAGAGCGATGCTTTATAAAACCCTTTATTTACTAGCATCATTACAAACAGAGTCACTAATTGATTGCGTTCTATTTGATTATTTCTATTCAGAGCATAAACACAAGAAACGATTTTTTAACCTGCATGTTAATCGACTCAAAATTAACTATTTATCGCACATAACTAGCCATTATAACAGATCAATCGATCGGAGGATCCTGCTGCAATGGGGGGGCAAAAAAAATCACACACAATTAAAAGCACATCCCCCGATAGACTTATCACACTCGCCCCAACACAATGTATTTTACGGGCAAATGAAACCATCAATGGAGGCAAACATGTCAACCCCGCAAGCGTAGCCAATCAAGCCGGCCGTCCACTCGAGCCCCCTGCCGTCCAATTGAGCCTATTCGCAGGTCATTATGTGGCGCGGTCTTCGCACCTAACGAGCGTTTAGTGCGTGGTTGATTGCAATAATTAAACCTAATCTATCCAACACAATCAACCCGTCGCGCTAATGGTGGCGGTTGTTTCGGATTGTTTTCCCTTTTTTGTTTTGCTTTTCTACCATTATAACCCGCTCGGCTCAGAGTGTGTCACCCATCCGGCTGTCCTAGAGCGATGGTGCTGGCATGTTAACTATAGCCACACGCACACACACGACACGTTTCAGAGTTCAGAGAGGGGAGGGGGGTTGAAAAACGAACAGGAAAATAAAGTGAAGGATCGCGACCCTGCTCGCTCCACCGTTCAAAAACCACCACACGCGGTACGCGCGTAAATCAATCAATTAAACCATCAGCGTGATAGGCATATCCACTGGCTCTCTCTTACCTCCCCCCCCCCCCCCCCCCCCCCCCCCCCCCCCCCCCCGCGAAAAAAAAAAAAAAAAAAAAAAAAAAAAAAAAAAAAAA
>KZ068800.1:38998-57919 GCA_002091845.1 Anopheles cracens
TCGTTGAAAAAAGTGATACTCTGTGCGTAACATCCCGGGTGTACTTTTTCATACTCCAGCTGCTACTGTTCTAGTGCATTCGCCGTAAACAATCGCTAAACTTTCACGCCGATTCCATCAGTTGCTACCTTTCGATCTTCCTACGGTTATCCGTGCCTGTGTGAGTGTCGATTCAACTATGGCTGCCAAGTGCCCGTCGTGTTCTGTTCCCGTAACGAACGATAACGCGTACACGTGTGATGGATTTTGCACGTCTGTGTTCCATCTGTCGTGCCCTGGTGTGTGCGATGCAGTCTAATCCGAGCTTAAGCGTCCTGAGTCTCAATCGCTCTGGATGTTCTCCGATTGCATTAACGCACAGCGCAGCAGTAGGACAACTCTATTGGAGCTGAAAAACAGTGCTCTGTTATCGCTGAAAACCGACATAATTGTAATTATATTCGCATTACAAACAAAAAAAAACAAAATTATTTGCCTTTTCTAAATTATATTTTTTAGACTTCCATTAAATGCAAAAATTTCATGCGCTCCGCGCGCTCCTTGAAGAGCCACTTGCGGAGCTACCTGTTATTCCTGCTCTTTGCCAATTGCGGAGCTACATGCTCTTTGCGCTCCGCGCGCTCTCTGCGCTCCGCGCGCTCTTTGCGCTCCGCGCGCTCTTTACGCTCCGCGCGCTCCTTGAAGAGCCACTTGCGGAGCTACCTGTTATTCCTGCTCTTTGCCAATTGCGGAGCTACATGCTCTTTGCGCTCCGCGCGCTCTCTGCGCTCCGCGCGCTCTCTGCTCTCCGCGCGCTCTCTTCGCTCTCTGCGCTCCGCGCGCTCTTTGCGCTCCGCGCGCTCTCTGCGCTCCGCGCGCTCTTTGCGCTCCGCGCGCTCCTTGAAGAGCCACATGCGGAGCTACCTGTTTTTCAATAAGGAGCGCACTTCCCAAGGAAACATTTTTAGCAACGCGAGAGGGATAACTCGGGTTTTAGCAACGCGAGAGCGATAGTTCGTTGTAATTTACTCCGCTTTTAATTGGCCGCAGAGGATTTCATCGGGGTGCATAAGTGTTTTTAGAGGCACATGTACGGGAGGATGAACCGTCGGGAAAAATATACTGCGCCAGATGATTATAGTCGTAGAGTTTGATATTAATTATAATAAAACAAAATTAACATAAAATAATATTTTAATAAACATTAATTCAAGTTTATCAGATTTTTTTTATATTTAATATTTTATTATTTTCGCGCCTGCAAGGTAGGCAATATGAATGACTTATTTTATTATTACTAAGATTATATTTGCTATTAAAACTAAATAAATAAAGTGTTCACAAGTAGTGTTGAGTCAAGTGGCTCTTTTGAAAGAACGGAGCGAAGGGCTCTCGCTCACTAAGGAGAGCGGAGCACATAAGGTAGCTCAGCACGGAGCTACCAATATTGGATTCATCAATATCATTCAATATCAGACATTTTTTATCATTTATGAAACAAATGGATATTTGTTGCAGTAGCTTCGGTCTTTTCAAATTGTAATAAATGTCATTAACGGTAGTTTCTTCTCGAACACTACCTTTACCTAAAGGGTTATCTATGAATACCAAATTGATCAATTAAAAAATTGACTCATAATTCTCGTATAGTCGAAAAAGTTATAAAAATTCAAAACTTTAGCTTGTCTGGTTTGACCTAATTATACACTCCACCAACGAATAGTTAGCATGTAACCGTAATAAATGAGATTAAAAGTTTCAATGTGTTACCAAATGTATAAATTATATTCGCATTACAAATAAAAAAAGAAAATTATTTGCCTTTTCAAAATTATATTTTTTAGACTTCCATTAAATGCAAAAATTTCATGCGCTCCTGCTGTTTAAATGTAAATGGATGCTATTAAGGAGGGTGTTGTTCGGGGAAAAAATACTGCGCCAGATGATTATAGTCGTAGAGTTTGATAATAATTATAATAAAACAAAATTAACATAACATAATATTTTAATAAACAATTCAAGTTTATCACATTTTTTTTAATTTAATATTTTATTATTTTCGCGCCTGCCAGGTAGGCAATATGCATGACTTATTTTATTATTACTAAGATTATATTTGCTATTAAAACTAAATAAATAAAGTGTTCACAAGGCATTACTGGAACGATTTGTCATGCCATATGCATAACTTTGGGCTGAATAATCACATCTGCGTAAAAAGTTATGCAATCTGCAATACAGCAACGCATTGCAAATGCTATATGAACGCTTAATTCGAAATTTAAATCAATACCTTCGGTTGGGTAATATCGACTGCATAACTGAGCTAAAAAATTATCTGAGTCAATCACGAATTAATGCTTGTGAAGCTATTTTTATATGCGTATGAACTAATATAATAAATATAGCTACTCACGGAATGCTTCATTTAATACATCTTTAAACAAAGGCTTAACTATGAATTGAACCTTTGTGTGTGCTGCTACCGAGCTACCAGGCTCTACTAGCTGACTTTCTTCATCCGACACTGCTCATCCGGCGCTATTACGAAAATCTACATTTAAATGAATTATTTTAATACCCCCCCTCTTAACGTGCGCTATGCGGTGTTCGGACACGGGACGTGCAAAACGGTTACCACAGCTTAGCACGATTATGGCGAGAAGATTGGCTCACACAAACCAGCCGGTCGCGCGAGCCGGCAACATAATTGAGCGTGCAGGCGTCTGGCCGAGTGCATCCCAGCCGAACGTGGCACCGGCAGAGCAAGTGCGCCCGTCGCGTCGAACCGACCCGGAATGCCGGGCAAGCGTTGAAATGAATTTATGACACATTACTTCTCCGACTGCAGATTGAGCATCTGAAGAATGCCACGGCGAGTGGAACGAGAGCGATGCCGGCTGAGAATGCGAGCTGAAAGAAAGGCATTTTGGATATGAATACCAAATTGATCAATTAAAAAATTGACTCATAATTCTCGTATAGTCGAAAAAGTTATAAAAATTCAAAACTTTATCTTGTCTGGTTTGACCTAATTATACACTCCACTAACGAATAGTTAGCATGTAACCGTAATAAATGAGATTAAAAGTTTCAATCGACCGAACGTCCGGAATATGGTGCTGCCTTTAGACAAAAAGAGCCGTTTGACGTGCGTTAATGATGCATATGTGAGGAGGTTTGAATGTAGAGGGAAACGAAATAAAAAGTCTCTGCTTTTTGCCAGCTTTACCCAAATAAGAGTACCCGGTTTGATGTGGTTCCACTGCAATGTAAAGTTTCATTAGTTAAAATATGATTTTTGAAATCCCACTCCGGGAACACAAACATGAGTAATTGCTGTTTGCCCGTGAGATCGAGGAAATTATTGTTGATTTTATCGTGATATGGTTAAGAAAGAACGCTTGCAACCAAAAAAAAAACCCCGGGGCAGTCAACCATGGGAGTAGTTAGTTTATCTTCTCCGCTTTTAATTGGCCGCAGAGGATTTCATCGGGGTGCATAAGTGTTTTTAGAGGCACATGTACGGGAGCGGAGGCCCTTTTGCTTTCACTCCAAGTGGTTCGGGGAAGCCACACGCAGAACGGAAGGTGATAATCGGCAAAACGGTCAAGTTTAAAGTTCACGGTCCCGGTGCCCGTTCGGGGTGCCATTTGGTGCTTGTGCATTCGCCCGGGCACTCGTCCCGTGTCCCGAGACGGGATATAAGTTTCGCCCGCAGTTCACTGTCCGACGTCCGCTGACACGGTTCCCGGCCCGGTCTTGGACGCACTTGGGACGCGCTGAAAGAGCAAACGGCACTCGAGATAAAATGGAACCGCTTCGGTAGTTGTGAGAGATCCTTCCGAAAATGGGTCCCGTGCTAGGCTGTCGGACCAGAGGCTGTTGGCAGCAAGCGTTGGTGTCGCTGACAGCGTTTCCCACCCGTTGATAGCAGGGTGAAGCGGTATGTTCCGTAGCCGAACGGACCTTATGGAACGCAGTAGTCCGACGTCCCGCAGCATCAAAAAAGGAGAAGGCTGACCACCGGCCGCCGGGCACCAGCGGGGGAAACGCCGGGGCCGCTGTAATGAATGAGCTGCATTCCAAGTAATAAATTAAATTATCTGCTGCAAAGCGTCGACGGCCACAGTGGCCACTGTGGTGAGCGCCCGGGGGTCTGAGCTGCTGGTGGGATTTTTTGTTCTTCTATCAAAACCCATTACTGCCGCTGCTGGTGCGGTGTGGTCGAGAACAGCGTTCCTTCAGTTCAGTTCGCAAATAGTCACTTCCCGGGTGGGCACGATAAGCGGACGGAGCGCCGACCGAACGTCCGGAATATGGTGCTGCCTTTAGACAAAAAGAGCCGTTTGACGTGCGTTAATGATGCATATGTGAGGAGGTTTGAATGTAGAGGGAAACGAAATAAAAAGTCTCTGCTTTTTGCCAGCTTTACCCAAATAAGAGTACCCGGTTTGATGTGGTTCCACTGCAATGTAAAGTTTCATTAGTTAAAATATGATTTTTGAAATCCCACTCCGGGAACACAAACATGAGTAATTGCTGTTTGCCCGTGAGATCGAGGAAATTATTGTTGATTTTATCGTGATATGGTTAAGTTTCGAAACAAGCCTTCTAGACTGGAAGATACTTGAAACTATTTAAATTTAGACCTCTTATAACGTCCTTGAAATATGTTGCGACTCAAACTATCGTCAACAAAATGTCCCCTTTTTTATCGCTCGCGGTGCGCTGACAAGCCCGCCTATCATGTCCTGCCAAATGTGCCACGCGTTGCTTGTGCCCGAAAACAAAACTCACACCGAACAATGGTGGTGCGCGCGCGGGACCGCTTGTGTAAAATAATTACCAACGCAAAGTTTCAGCGTCGCTATTTTGCTGCGAAGGGCGAGCGAGGGCGAAACAAGCAACAACAAAAAAAAAACAACGAAAATACACATCAAACTACAGCGAGCTGGCTGCAATCTCGGGAAATCACGCCGACGCCGATTTGTTCCCGTGGGAAGAGCAAATTGTGCGCCGACCCAGCATGCCCCCCAGGGCAGTCGCTGGCTCGTGGGGCGGACCGGCTAGGAAGGAACGATGGCTAAAAGCAAAAATTAGCGACAGTGTACTTATTTTCGTACGGACGAAACTTTGCCGGCGCGCAGAGGAGTAAACCATTAATTACCATCCTCCTGCAGGCGGAGGCCCTTTTGCTTTCACTCCAAGTGGTTCGGGGAAGCCACACGCAGAACGGAAGGTGATAATCGGCAAAACGGTCAATGGTTGGTTTTACGCAAACTTATGGTTTAACTAACATTATAAGCATTAATGATAGTAAAAATATTAGAATGCAAAATTTTATGACAAACGCTTGGCCTGGTAGGCAATTCCACAAAAAAACGCTTGGTAGTCAACGTGTTATGAACGTCTTGGAGTCAATTTTGGAAAGAACAATTTTTAATAATCACAAATTCCTACGCATATTCCGCTGCTTACATATCTCATCTTCGTCTTCTCTCGGCAAACAAAATCCAAAACTCTCTGATTACGCTATAATTCTACGCTCGCCTAGTACGACCAACACATCGGTTGCCTACATTTTGGCGCTTTGCTCAAACATTTTCAGCGGGGAAAAATTTACAATTTACAAATTTACAAGTACACCCGAAACACAGTTATTGTGAAAACGAGTTTATCATCATATTATTTTGCCATTATTGAAACTAAATTATGAATATAAATATAATAAAATGAAACTTTAAAATTAATTTGGCTTTTATAGCAAGCTGCGATAATTTTTAACGTAACTATGTAAACAACATTTTATGCTATTAAGAACCTAAAATTACTCCTCACACACCCACTTACAAAAAAAAACTATCTTTCTCTTGCACGACAGGACTCGCATCCGTTTATTCCGAGAACAAAATGGCATAAAATAGGAGTGAAATGTGATTATGAAAATAGTCGGCCACCAGCACACGGCACCTCGCCGTCGCTGGGAATCGATGCGAGTGATCAAAGTAAATGGTTTAGCAAATTAATTTCTCATTCTGTAGCGTCATATGCCGGACGTCGAAGAAGCGGGCACGGGTAGCTGTGGTAGCAGGAGGCAGGATTTTCCCAATCGAACCTGGCAACCTGGGCGGGCATTTAACGATGATAAGACACTCAAATCGTTCGAATTGCTGATCGTCGTTTGAACTGTACGACTGGAAAGGTGGAGATGGACGACCAGGGATGCAACGGATGTAAACTGGTGATATTTATTCACCTCATTAGTTGCGCCATTCAGTAGCAGCGTTGCGGGTGGAGATGTAGTGATGAGTTTATTAGAAATAAGATGAGATTCCTGGAAGCCGAAGTGAAGCAGAATGGAACGAACGCAACCGTTTGCTTTAGTGATGGAATGTTCAATTCGGAAATCTGGAATAAAGTATTATGAAGTGACTAAATAGTTTAACGCAAGGATTTATTGCAGGAAACAATACAACAAAAGTTAATTGAAAATGTCTATAAAAATCCTATCTCTATATTCCATCTCTATATTATTGCAAAGTTCTCGTTCATTTGATCTTAGTGTTTTTATAGCATTTTTATAGCATGCTTTGAAAGACGCTTGATTACCATTATTGTCACATGTTAGTCCCTATAGTAGCTCACACATTTTAACACGTTGACTGCCGTGGCTATCATTTTTGATAGCCAGTGATGTTTCCTGGCAGGCCATGGCTACCATTTTTATAGCAACCTTACATTTAAAAATGCTATTACTGAAAACATCTTCCGCAGTTTTTAAGGTTTGTTATTTTTGAAGTTTAGTTTGTGGTTGGTTTTCGCAAACTTATGGTTTAACTAACATTATAAGCATTAATGATAGTAAAAATATTAGAACACGTTGACTGCCAAGCGTTTTATGTTAATTGCCTACCAGGCCAAGCGTTTGCCATAAAATTTTGCATTCTAATATTTTTACTATCATTAATGCTTATAAAGTTAGTAATAAAGTAAGTTATAAAGTTTGCGTAAAACCAACCACAAACTAAGGTTCAAGGTTCAAACCTTAAAAACTGCGGAAGATATTTTCAGTAATAGCTTTTTTAAATGTAAGGTTGCTATAAAAATGATAGCCATGGCCTGCCAGGAAACACCACTGGCTATCAAAAATGATAGCCACGGCAGTCAACGTGTTAAGAACGTCTTGGAGTCAATTTTGGGAAGAACAATTTTTAATAATCACAAATTCCTACGCATATTCCACTGCTTACATATCTCATCTTCGTCTTCTCTCGGCAAACAAAATCCAAAACTCTCTGATTACGCTATAATTCTACGCTCGCCTAGTACGACCAACACATCGGTTGCCTACATTTTGGCGCTTTGCTCAAACATTTTCAGCGGGGAAAAATTTACAATTTACAAATTTACAAGTACACCCGAAACACAGTTATTGTGAAAACGAGTTTATCATCATATTATTTTGCCATTATTGAAACTAAATTATGAATATAAATATAATAAAATGAAACTTTAAAATTAATTTGGCTTTTATAGCAAGCTGCGATAATTTTTAACGTAACTATGTAAACAACATTTTATGCTATTAAGAACCTAAAATTACTCCTCACACACCCACTTACAAAAAAAAACTATCTTTCTCTTTCCATAAAGACTTCCTCGGCAGACTTGTGTGTCGTTGCGTTTATTTCAACAAAAACAAACTGAAAAACGAGGAATGAAACACGCACCCTGTCGTAACATTTCAATCAACCTTCCGGGTGCAGTTTGTCACCGTTGTGCGTTCCCTGACATGACATTTATTGCCTTTTTCCGGCGTCCGACAGAAGGAAGCAGGACACACACAGCACAGCAGAGTGACATCGAGGCGTACGCGTACGAGCCGGTAAGGATCGTGGCGCATTGTCAGCGGCACAGGCGCTCGTTTTACACTACGGTTGGGGTGTTTCATGTGTGCTCATACGCGTAATCTGTGCCGCTAGTTTTGCGTTGGGTACTTTGGACACGGGTTTATGGGAACACTTAGTGCTGGCGTTAGTTACTGGAAAGCAATGAATCGGTCCTGTTTCTTGCAGTTTTCGGAGAGTGAAATGTTCATTTCTCGAAAAACGATCTTAAACGCCTCCCTTCTGCACGGTGTTGGTGAACTAATTTCCCATCAAACCCATCGACACTTGAACCACTCCCCGTAACAAGCTTCGTTGTTCACGTTGATGGATGTTCCGGTGGCGCTCTCACAAAAGGGAACAAAAGTGCGTATCCTGGTGGTGGTAACAGGAGCCCAACACCATAACAAACCACCCCAAACCCGAGGATGCTGAAAGGAAGTGTGTCGGAAGGGTAGGTGTGTCGGTCTGTGTGTGTGTGTGTGCCCTTCTCCACGAGCAGGAAGTGAGCCCGTGCTCCGTTCGGTGTTGCGTCATTAATTATTCATGTCTAATTATTCATCGGCAAGTCAATTGATTAAAGGTAAACACCCATCCCGGGCGGGTTGATGCGCACCGGGGCACAAATGATGACGGTGGTGATGATGGTTTCCTGCACCGAGCGCAACCACGGCGGGAAAAAAAAGTTGCCCGCCTGCACGGAAAGGCATACGCCCTGCTGGGGTTTCTTTTTTCCCGGGATCAGCAAGCTTCCGGTGCTACATAATTTACGAAACAATGCGCACGGCAGGCAGCGCGGTTTGGAGTGTGCGGTTGGTTTTTGGGAAGTTTTGGGAGTCGCTTTTCCTGCTTCTGGTGTGCGTGCAACGAAAAGCTTGTGGGGAAAATGTTTTGCAGCTACCAGGAACGTCCGGATCGTATTGATCTTTACGATCAAAATCCTTTTTTCCGCGAAATGTTAATACTAAATGGAGTACAGATTTGAGTAAATATGGTTGTTGAGTTTCGTGTATGATGGATTTAATGTCGCTAGTATTGTGCTCAACTAAACCGATTTCCGCTAGATGGCGTAAGAGTTCGTTTGTATGACTAGATGATTATAGAACACGATGCGATGATACTTTGTTCAATATAATTTACTTTATGAGGGTTTGGTTGCATGGGTTGGGGTATCATGGTTTGCATTTTCATAAAAAAGTCAATTTCCATCGATGTATAACCCATAGATTAATATCCCAGCAGACATAAATGACTTACAGTAAACAAATTAAGCCAGCGATTCAGCAATATTGGATGACATTTGCTTTAATAATAGTGTTGAAAAGGGTTCAAGAATAAAGTTTCCATGTATCATGAACATTTAAATATCACTAGACCGATATAGCAAGTGAGAAACTTCTATGATTCGTTATTTCATACAAAACAATGAGTTTGGGGGTTGAATGTATTGATGAAGCGTTGAAAATTTATGCAATGGAACAGAAAATCAATTAATGTAACAATCAATTGCATACTTTCAGGCTGTTTGATCAAAATTTGCGCCAGAATTTTTTGATGTTTTATCTGCCAGGTTTATAGAGACTTTGAACCTTTTCGGCTTCTTTCGTCTCTTTTAAATGATTTAGTAGCACTTTGTGTGCCTTTTACATTTACATGATAGCAACGGTACCTTCAGCATGCATTTTTAACATACGGACAAATATTTAAACAATGTTACAAGAAAACAAACAACAATTCACTTTTCAAGTTTTTTTTCACAGAAACAAGAAAACATTCACTTTTCTGCGCTTCAAGCGTTGTTTTCTGCTGTTTTAATTTCATGCACGATTTAGCTTATAAACTGAGAACTACGATGTGAATCACAGACGCTTATTAGCACGATGGCATGCGCGGCTAATTTCCAAGCTACTTGCTGAGCTTTCGCGATATCTAAAACCCTTGGGCTCGTCAAAGAGCAACAAATGAGCAGGCTATCGAGCACGGAAACACGAAAAAACACAAAAAAAACACCCATACGGCTTGGCTCATTGTTCTAAAAAAAGAATGATCGCTACGCTGCCGTGTAGCAGTCAGAAATGCGCCAAGGTTTGGGTTTGATTTTCGAGCTCGGACAACTATGCCCGTACCGGCAGACATTCGTTCTGCTCCGCAACGGAATGCCGGAGTGTTCATCCGCTGATTTGCGTTAATATTTAAATATTTCACCAGCACACCGGAGCGTTGTGTGGTCTGCCGGCGCAGCAACCGTACTCGTCGCGAAAACAGTGTCCAGTGTCGGTTGCGTCCTAACGATGAAACTCGGTGGTCACTTTCAATTTTCCCCCATATCCGTCCGTACGTCCGGCTGCTCGTGCTGCCGGCCGGGTTTGGTCAAGTGGCAGGATCCGAACTGCACCGTGCGCCTGCTACCTGCGGCCACAATAATGGATTCGGGATTTTTGCATCCCCATCAGCGTGCGAACGAACGTCGTGGTTGGGGTCAACCCCGAATGCATTCAGCCCAACGCACGGTCCACTCCACGGTGGGCCGGCCATGTATGCTGCATTGTGGCGCAACTTAGCCGTGGCAGATCAGCCGGACGACGATGGTTCCACCAGAGGAACCACAGAACGATACCAACAACGCCGGTTCCACCCGGATGGTGCTGCTTTGCGAGGCTTTGGCAGCACAGAAGAAGCGTCGGCATCTACTGTACTGCCACTGGTGCCGACGGTAACCGCCATTACCGGCACCAACAGCCGAGCCGCACCACCGGGACAAGGGTGTTAATTGTGTGTCGGTTGAATTTTGGCTTTTTCCGGTCAAGAGCACCCACTGGAGCATCGGACAACAGACACACACATAAGCACACGCTGCCCCGACCGGAAACCTTCCTGTGGTGCTTCCGTCCGTGGGTGTTCGCGGGTGCGACCAAACGCAACTGTGGTCGTTCGTCCTGGCCGTCCTGGTGGCCACGGAAATCACACGACCCGGTACACGCCCGGTCGACGGAAGTGAGACCTGGGTGTATTTTTCGCTTCCATAATTATGTTGTGTAATTAAGGCCTTTGAAAGAACAGCTTCTACGTTTGGGGCTGAGATATTTGGCGCTGGGAGCGCATTAACATTGTCTCGCAAATTAGTGTTATGACGAGCTAATGAAAGCAGAAGCGTCGATCGCGTCCAGCTTCGCAGCGGCAATCAATGCCCGCTCGCAGACGGATTCAATCGATTGCTGCATTGCACGCGGAACATCATGCACCATTGATTTAGTTTTTATAAGGTTGCTCAGTTCATTCATCTGGAATAGCAAAAAATTCACACTACGGAAGCAATGCATTCACATTTTATCAGTACAATGTATACAATCTGAATAATTTATGTTTATCAACAAAATAACGCTTCAATAACATGCCCAATACACCTTACAAAATGTTGTAAAATACAACATCGGAAGAAGTTCTCAATAATAGTTTTTATTGCATACATTTAGGCGCTTTCAAGTTACTTGATACTCTTGATTTTAATAAAAGAGGTACCTTTCAATACAATTGTCCCACGCTTTGTTTTGATAGCTTTCACATCAAATTTGATAACCCATTTGTATGGGTTTGAATAAATATATTTAAATAAGAAATAGTAGAAGTATATTATATAAATATTGCAATTAATTAAAATTACGCATGCCAGGAAGAGAGACAAGTTGCTATCTCTTCAACGCTTTTAAATAAACTACGCTCAAATATGATTTGGAACTTTTCCGTGATAAACTAGACCAGAACGAAACGTTGTTTCGAAATTAGAGGTGAGCAACCATGGTTTCATTTTACAGCGCTCGCCAGCTTGACAGGATGCAAACCCTGAAGTTTAAAACCTGTCATTGAAGCACCAGCCCTATCATTACACAGCGCTGTCCGAGGAATTCAAGCTCGAACCCGAAACCAAACTACAGTCGTATTTCGTGTGATAGAGATTTCCTCTTCGTCCACCATCCGGCTCGGATAGATCAATCCCGGGCAGCACTGCAGCGGTGTGGTTTCGCCGGGAATGTATGACTGTACCGTGACATAACCTCAAATAATTATCTCGCGGTTCGCGCCCGCGATTAGACCACTCCGGGACCGGGCGCCGGCGGGTTGAGCGTAATTAATGGCTTCAATTAATGCGATATAAACGTCGGTTGCTGAGGAAGGGGTGAGCACTATCGATTATGCTGTTGAGTGCCGCCGGGAGCGGGACCCGTTCGATTTGATGGAAGGCAGCTTCCAGCGGGTTATCGCGTGGCGTGCGTGGCAGAATCGGTAGGTGATAAAGCCTCACACGTTTCGGGCGGATTGGATGGATCTGATTGAATGCCTTTGGTGTGTGGCGCCCTTGTGCAGACGGAAGTGAGACCTGGGTGTATTTTTCGCTTCCATAATTATGTTGTGTAATTAAGGCCTTTGAAAGAACAGCTTCTACGATTGGGGCTGAGATATTTGGCGCTGGGAGCGCATTAACATTGTCTCGCAAATTTGTGTTATGACGAGCTAATGAAAGCAGAAGCGTCGATCGCGTCCTGCTTCGCAGCGGCAATCAATGCCCGCTCGCAGACGGATTCAATCGATTGCTGCATTGCACGCGGAACATCATGCACCATTGTTAATGAGTATTCAATTCAACCAGCCGCACACGTGTCCTTCCACCGCGGTGGTTAGTCCGGCTCCGGCCGGTACGAGATGGAAATTTATAATGCAATCGAAATTGTGGTCGCAGCCGTTGGGTCGGGCCAATTCCAGCGTCGGTTAGTTTACATGGGTCAATTAGTGTTGACGGTGATAGCTGCAGGGAATGAAATTTAATTTCACTAATTGCAAGCAATATCCTTCGGCGACGGAAGCTCGTGGCACTACCATAGGGAGTTTGCGAAGAAAATCGTCAGTAAATTGAAGAAATAGTACATCGTAGGAAGGCTGCAATGCGTCATTAGACTCTACTCATCCTAACCTACCTGCCTTGTCCTGAAGTGTTCGCATAAAAAGTTTATGTGGTTTAAAGGTTGAGTGTGTGTATTCATAAAACATAAATAAACCACTGGCAGAGTAAGAGAAGGCAGAAACAAAGGAAATGGTGAAAACGGTAGGAGATAACGGATCAATGCAATGATGTATGCGACCATTTAGCACAGGGTTTGAACAAGAACGATTAAGCGCGGTTTTTGTATCCTCAGTAGACAAACCATAATGTGATGTATTTTTTTTTATATGATTCACATATATTTTCACATAATAAATTTTCTTTGTTTGCTGTCCCAATTTTGATATTATTTTATTTTATTATTATTATTAAGCAGTATTTTAATTTCATTTGTACACTGGCCAAGCACATTTCGCCTTAAAGTATGCAATTTCCAACATTACTAGTTTCCCACTGGAAAACCTTCATTGAAATGAAAAAATACCATTATATTAAAGCGCTCATTGTTGTTTTACGACAAAATTTCATTCTATTAGTTGAAATATCTTTCCTGTGGCTCGAATGAATTTATATTTTCGATAAAATACCTAATTATTCCGTAGTGAAGCATTTCTATTTCAATTGTGTAAGTTGGAATATATCTGTTTTTGGATAAAGCCACGCGGATTGCATACTTTGTGGCGCGTGGAATCAACACAACTATTCGCACAGCCTTATAGCTTACGATTTTTGGATAAAGCCACGCGGATTGCATACTTTGTGGCGCGTGGAATCAACACAACTATTCGCACAGCCTTATAGCTTACGACTCCTGGTATATTGACTTAAAATAATGAAAACCCGACTACGTGTATCTTCCAGCCATAGTGCTGTAGCAAGTCAGACGCAGATTACGCATTCAAAACGTTTTCTCCCACCACGGGCTCGGTGGTATTGGAGGTTGATTTTTCATTTCACCCATACCGTCCACAAGGCGCAAAAAGCAAATCCGGCCCGGTTCGGACCGCAAACACCGCACGGATATGGGTGACTTGTTTTTTTTTCACTCCAACCGGCCCAGCTTGCACAGCGTCCGCGTGTAACGTGCGTGTCCCGTTTTGTTCCGGCTGGCACTGCCCGGATTGACGTAAACACGAATCATTTTAATATACCAATTTATAGCAGGAAAAAAGATAACCGACCCCGGAATGCGTGCTGCACATGCGAAAATTTGCATTGATATTATATATGTGAAATAAGTAGAGGAAGAAAAAAACCCCAGATCGGTGCAGTTGCCCGTGTAAGCAACGGGAGGCATGGTCTATGCATATTCATTGGCCTGACGGTGATCGAGCGCGTCGAGGAAAACCCCCGTTCGTTCGCCTTTTGTGCGTTGGTGGCGGCAGTCAGCTGCTGGGGTTTGTGTGAGAGCTGAAAGGCTAAGGTCAGAATTTAACAGCGGCCACTCGAAAGACCCACAGCGAAAGTGCGACTATTTATGGTAATGATTTGTTTCTGACATTCAGCTGTACATTCGCCACAATTCTAAGTGAAAAACAAAACAGTGCCGTTTAACGTTCGCCTGCCGCCTGTCGATGCTGCAGCCAGTTTGTTGCCCCCGTTTTTGTATGCTTTTAGTGTGCTTAAAGAGTTTGCTGTGCACAAAATTCGTGCGCTCCGTGCGCGGATTATGCGCTCCGGTAAAGGCTCGTGATGGGAGCTGGTACATGCGAAGGGTGAGCAGACTCACTTTTGCCCTGCTCGCCAGTTCCGTACTCACCGCTGCAAGCGCCAGCGTATTGCATGACATATTAATTTGCAACATGAACGGCATGTTTGCAACAGCTTTCCACACTCTTTATCGCACACCGGCATTAGAAGCTTCGGGGGCTGTTGGAGTGGCAAAAGGGGTGGGCTAGGTGAAAAACTTTCTCCACTACCTTGCTGTGCCGGGATCGGTTGGCGCCGGTTTAGTGCCAGTGCCAACAGGGCGATCACAAAACCCACC
Source organism: Anopheles cracens (assembly GCA_002091845.1). NCBI lineage: Eukaryota > Metazoa > Arthropoda > Insecta > Diptera > Culicidae > Anopheles > Anopheles cracens. The sequence goes on from KZ068800.1 coordinate 53,790, forward strand.
ACCTCCGGGAGTTGAGCGGGAGCCTCGGTAACTACGGCGTGCCGTGGTGGGAGCTTTATGGATTCATTACAGGTTGTGCATCAAGGATGTTACACGGTGTTTAATGAATGGTAATTTTCAACTGACGCTGGTTGGCTTGCGGAGGCAGCCTGGAGAGCCGTACGGAGGTGAACGATTTGTTCTCAGCGACGTGTTTTCGATGGAAATGTGTTTCACATGTCGGTAATGGTGTTTGCGTTCGAACGGATTGCGCTGGTGTTATTTTTTGCCTGCTCCACCGCAGTGTTCGAGTAACACACAGGCATTGATTTCGTGTACAACAGTTGGTTTATTGCAACAGATTTGCGTAGCAAATGCACCTGTATTTATTATTTAACTTATTCTGGTGATTATTTACTTTAGACTCGTCGATGAATAATTTGAGCTTGCTGGTTTAGAGTTTAGTTCATTTTCAATGTTTGAAATGTTCGTGGAACTACGCTCTCTACTAGGAAGCTTATGATTATAAAATGTATTTAAGTCCTAAAGTAACTCAATCTGGTGAACGAGCGCAGATTGTTCAGATTTTATAGTTTTTTACTTGTTTCTCCTTACTTTAGTTCAATCCTAAAGTCTATCACAAACCATCACATGTTAAAAGTATCCGCAAGGGTTTTATTTACAGCATACTCTTTGAGAAATATGTATAAAATTGGCATACGACGCGGCAAATAAAACGACAGATTGCATACATTTTGGCGCAAATTTACCTAATCAGCCCAAAAGTATGCAATTTGTGTTTAGCCATAAACTATTGATTATCAGACCGTTTGTTCTTTTGACCGTTTTAGAATGTTCTTTTTTACTAGACCGTTTGATGATGAAATCGTTTCGCTATATTTCACTAACGCGAAAAACACAATCTGATAATTTTTAAGATGAACCGCAAACAAAGAAACGTCACGCCGATTTTCTTCGCTTGACTTAAAAATGTACCTATAAAAATATCGTTGCCTCCTCAATTCATCCTAAACCTTCGTGCATCATTTCGAGAGCGCTCTCATAATTCCGTGGGCTGCATACTTATACCTCACTCACAGAGGAAGGGACCGATGCATAAATGTGCACCCGAAACCATCCACACAAGTAGCATGTGACGACTCATCCACGCCGTATGAGAGCGGAATAGAATCTAGGCTTGGCTAGAATGAGGAGCATACCGTGGTTGTTATTTTGCTATTTAGAGTGCTTCACTCTAGCTCCACAGGATGATTTAGCTTGTGCCTTTTACGCAGTGTGCACGATGTTCCGGTTTCCATAGCACCTCTACCATCGCCTGGGAAGGGTACACTAGGCGTAAGGTTTAATGTGAAAAACAGAAGAACGTCGTAAGTGTTGTAGCAGGGTTGTTTGTTTATCAAAGCGAGCTGGCTCCACTGCCTGCATCTTCATGAACCGCCGAACCGTGTCAGAAGTGTCACACACGTTCGGGAAGACAATCACGCTTGGCTCGTTTGCTCGTAGGAGGATTCTTTTGTGTTTGCGTACGTTTCGTGCATGGAATTTTATTTCAAGCAACAAAATTATAAACAGGAATATTACAAGACTTTCAAGCAGTAAGTATAGTGTGGAGATGGTATGTAGTGTTAGGGCGATTTTCTCTTGAATTAATGGGTTTATTTATCTGTTATTTTAGCTGGTTTCACTATTGTAATTTTCACATTTTCTTCTTATTTTTGATTCCTTGAAAGCAAAACCGGTCAACAATCATTTACAAAACAAGACAAATAAAAAATTAAATCATAAATATGGTGTGCTTTATTATGCAGCTTGTGCGCCTAAATGTATGCAATGTGTTTTAGTTTTAGTTTTGCAATATTTAAGCAGAAATGAAAATGTTAAAAAAACAACTTTAGAGGAGCAAAACTGTCTATATAAAGCCAGTTTTACAGCAAACACGAATCTTTGCAGCTTTCACATTGAACTTTGCTGCTCACTCAACCAGTTGTGGATATTATAGAGCCAATCATCCGCGAGCCACAAAGTAAAGTGTACGGCCACCACGCAATCAACCCGGCCAACTGTTCGAAAGCGTTTCGGTCAATCAAATTTTCCCTTTTCTCCGTACCGGGCGTAAGGTGATTATAAATTGTGTGCGAATTATTACGCTCCACTGCAGCACGGCTCATTAACGAGGCGTCGAGAAAGGGGTTTTCGTTGGAATAGGTCGTAACGTATGAACGGGAACGGGTCCTGGGCACCTCGGCACAATTACCGGAAGGTGCTTGCTCGGCGCGTGTGAGCATGACATATAATAAAAACTGGCCAGCCCACACACACACACACACACCTTAACCGATTGCTCATCAATTCAACCGTTGTGAGCCCACCGACGAGCGTCACGTTCACCAGACGCTGCGGAAAGGTGCTCAAATAATGTTCAATCAAAGCACCAATTGAAAGAAACAATAGACCAATTATTCTACGCGCTTAAGCGATCATGAATAAATTATGGCCTGCAGCAGAGCCAACATCGGCAGCAGCAGGCGAAAGACGTGATGCACGTGTACACGTCCGTTGGTACCGCAAGTCGATGCGATGCCTGCGACGATGGTTTCGGTATAACAAAAAAAAAAGAAAATTATGATCACAACAACCCACCATTTGGGGCACGAATGGCGTGGGAGACCGGGAGAGGCAGATGGTACGCGCCTTCAACCTTTAACCCCGTGAAGGGCTGCTGTTCGAAGCACGGAGGCACGTGCTTTTGTGCGCTCCTTGTTAGGATGTGCGGTTGCAGTTGCCTGTGTTGCCGGAAGCGATTGCCTATACATAGGCTCCAACCTCCAGCAACAAGCCGATGGAGCACATTTTGATGGGAGTTTCAAAAATTTCAATTGAAATTGACAGAGCATGTACGGCATGTGTTTGCGCCGAGGTGCAGCACAGTACAGCTTATGTTGTGGGGTTTTTTGAAAGTACCACCACGAAATGGAGCTGCAAATAGTCGACCCTTTGTTACAGCTGGTTGATGTGTTGCGTGTGGAAAAACCAATTATATTATACATTCTTCTATGATGTAATGAGATATGGTTCTCGTTACGATTGAAAATGAGAACTGGTTAAACAAGTAAGAGAATGTTATGCTGTTTGAAGAACTTATTAGTCGCAATAAAATTTTGTCGAGTACATATTGTTAACTTGCGATTGAACACTGTCCACAATGCTGTTTAAATGATTACCATGTTCTGCTCAGTTGGCTTCAGCAATATTCATTGATATTGCTTTGAACGATTGTCTTATGTCATATGTTTCCAGATTGCATACTTTAGGGTTGATGGCATTAAAATGCAGATTTGAAACACGAAGAAAGTAAAAAGAATGAACATATTATTTTAGATAATCAGCACACTCTGATTTTTAAGAAATAATATTTGTGGGACTCACTGCTATAATAGGTAGCTTATAGCGACCTCATGATCTTGTTCACTACTGGACAAATCGTGCAAGAGTAGAGCAACATTGCGCCTAAAACTATGCACTGCGCAATTCACCAATGGTCTTTAAACAATTTGCTAGTCTAGACAATATTTCCTCCTGGTTTACAAGTCTCGCAACCAATTCATTTAATCTAAATGTTACCAGAGATGACGCTTAAACTACTGAACACAGAAGTTAAAAATCTCCACAAATTACGGTCTCTCATCCTTTAGACCAGATTTTTAATGTCATTCCTTGCTGTCCCACTCGCTCACTGAACTCGGGGAAACTCGTCGAATGCAGCATCCTTGTCCGTTCTGATGGTAATGCAAACACGCACCATTCCCAGCGTTCAGCCTAGCACTCATCGATCAATCTTGATTACCCTTCTTACAGACGCTTTAAAATCATTTATTTCATGTCATTCCAGGTCACGGCAAATGGATGGGAATAAATCAGCGTCCACCGCGTTCCACGCATTCTTCTCCAACCCGCAAGCCGGAAGCAGCGTCAGCTTCAGCCATTTAAATCAATTTCCGATTGCGGATCAGATTCGTACCTCGCCCGAGGGGTCCCAGGGCACTGCAACCCGTGACACCGAGGGCCAATTGAACAATCGGGCAGAAATCGGGCTCTTTTTGTGCTACCACACCGCCAGCGAACTCATATGT
>KZ068800.1:69260-80299 GCA_002091845.1 Anopheles cracens
GAAACTGTACGCTATTATTGTCCGATCGTTATTTGGACAATTATTGAAAATCCTGTACATCATATACTTTTGAACAGATCTACCAAATTTGCATAAAATTGTTGGATAGACTCGACAAACAAAGGATAAATAATATGTTAAAAATCCTTTAGCATACGATTTACGAAAACTTTTGAAAGGGAGTAAAGTTGCGCAGAAATGTATGCAACTTGCATTACACCAACGCTTTACATTTTTTGTGATGAGAGCTTTATTTGCAGATTGATAAAAATATATGGGGTTTCCACCCACTGTTGAGCTTACAGCTGTAAATGTTTTTTTTTTGTTTTAAATTTTGATAAGTATCTTTAACGGGATTCACGCTCAAAAGTTTACTACATCTGCTCTGTTTCAACATCATCCGAAACTGCTGATCATACGCCAAGCAACAGAATTTGAATAGAAAACAGAGGCAACACGCCTTCTTTTCAAGCGCGTTCGAGAGAAAAGAACCTACCTTCTCAGTATGATAAATAAGGTAAATCCAATTGAGAAACTGTCCCCAAATTGATACATCAATTATGCAGCGATGCTTATGGATCCGCTTCTACTCCGCATCCACCACGACGACGGTGGCAGCTCCACCACTGTCCCATTCGCGCAGCCATGCCCTCCCAGGACCAAATTTGACCAGCGATAAAATTCAATTTCGGAAGTTGGAGATGATTTTCTCATTATAATTTCTAACCACCTCCTGGGAGCCTGGGTGGCCGTCCGCTCACACACGCGGCGGGTGTAATCGTCTCGTTTGTGGCGGGGAGGAATAAAATATCGTTTGTCAAATTTGGAACGTATGGAATTAAGGATTACGGATTTATATTGCGAGGCGAGCTGCGAGAGCAGCCACGATCAGCAGAATTTTGCGTTCCAGCTATGAAGAGATAGAGCTGGCGAGTAAGCCGGCATTGAGGTGGATTATGATTTACAGCGTATCGTCTCCATCGGATGGCCCGGGGAGACAATTTGGTTGCGCTGATCAAGTGGCGCTGCAACCGTGGGAGCCATTAGCTATGATTTAATAGCATATTTTGAAAGGAGTTGTCAAAAGCAGTTCCGTTTAATGCGTTCCACTAAAATTGAGCTGTAACTTTTGTAATTCTACTAAGAGTGTGGAAAGGAACACTTATTTTCAAAATGCCCGGATAGGTAGACTCACCAGCTCTCACCAGATGCTAAGACCCTGACTGGAGTAAAAGTTTACTTGACGTCAAAATGAGCAGCATTTTCTCTTGTTTGTTTAAAACATAAACATTATTTACTTTTACGATTATTTAAGTGAAACACATCGTTAGTATAGTGTTTTGTGGTTTCGATTGCATAGTTCTAGGAGCTTATTAATCAGCGGGACACTATGCAGACAAAACTTTAAACTCTTTTTAATAGTTCTCTAGGTAGATGAAGCTAGGTAGGTGAATTCATCATTCAAGCACTTTGAACATTGCATACTTGCAGGCGTAGATTTTAATGAAATTTATCACTTTATTAAAATTCAACGAAAGAGCACAACATTAATAAAACCTACGTAATTTTTATATATGATTACCTGACCAGACAATCCCCATTTGGGGATTGTTAAGATTGAACAAATAAATCGTAAATTAATTATAATAAATTGCTAATTATTGAAAATCCTGTACATCATATACTTTTGAACAGATCTACCAAATTTGCATAAAATTGTTGGATAGACTCGACAAACAAAGGATAAATAATATGTTAAAAATCCTTTAGCATACGATTTACGAAAACTTTTGAAAGGGAGTAAAGTTGCGCAGAAATGTATGCAACTTGCATTACACCAACGCTTTACATTTTTTGTGATGAGAGCTTTATTTGCAGATTGATAAAAATATATGGGGTTTCCACCCACTGTTGAGCTTACAGCTGTAAATGTTTTTTTTTAGAACGTCACGCGCCACGACGAAGTCATGAATATTCTCCACCGGCAAGCGGACCCGGGTCGTCTGCCGTGATGGATTTGCAAACGAGGAAGCACCACCGGAATGGGGCCATGTGCAAGTGGGGCATACGAAAAAAAAAGAAACGACACGTGCCGTGCTTCGTGCTGTTTCGTCAGCGGTAAATTTATCCAGGTAAATAAAATTTCGTTTAGCAATAATGCTAATAAAATTATGTTTACTACAATACGCTGCGCGAACGCCGCACCCGACGGCCTTGCGGTCGGGGCTCGGGGTTTTTTTGTTGCTTTTAGTTAATTTTACAGTGAAGCGATGTCTGAAATAAAACACTGTAATTTGCCTGAACGCAAGAATACATTTAATAACCCTATCAAATTCTAATCAATCGAAAATATACTCGTATCACTCAACCAAGTATTTTTTTGTTCTTCATTAGGCGTTAGTGACATTGAAATAGTTAGATTTCTTCAATTGCTTCGAATAAACCTTGAGGTATGCAATCGTGTATGTACCCAGTGGAAATCGTTTATGAAACGGATAAATAATGCGCTAAATTAACATAAAGCATACTATATTGTAAAAAAATTGCATACTTTTCGGCGTAAGTGTTATACATTAGCCCAAAATTAGGCAATTCGCATGACAAACGAATTAAAGCTGCAGTAACGTATTATTAACCCATTTTTTACTAGCCTCGATGTACCAAAACGCTTGTAGCGCTTTCGAAGCTTCTCGGTGAACAGTTTCCCAATATAATTCAATTTACCTATCACATGAGGAAAAACGAGCAGAAATGGTAGTAAAACTGTAATTAACAGTGGCAACCAACTTGACTTACTAAACTCCCTCGTCCGGAATATAAAATCCATAGTTAATCCGTTTATGTTCATTTCGTCAACCTTGAACGTCCATGCAGGCACGGCACGAACTGCAATCCCATCGCTCCAAAACGCGAACCCGAATTGCCGTGGCCGTTATGCGCTGCAAGTAAATCGACTGCCAATTTCACCAATCATCATTTTTAGGACTTTTCAAATCGAAAAATTATACGACAACGCGAAAACATGGCCCATGGGAACGTGATCGTTCTCCTCTCCCATGCCAGCTAGCACACGCTCCGGAATGGGATTTGCGCTGTCAATAGTGTCTTGTGTATCGATAAATAATAATCCGTTTGGTTAGTGTGTGCGCGTTTGTTTTTTTTCCTGAATAATTTTCGAGTAGCGTTCTGTTGGAACGGAACGTAAGGTTTTATCAATCACCGGGGAGAAAGAGGTTCGCTTCGGGCTGTAAACAGACCGGTCCGACGGCCTTCGGTTTGAAACGTAACCTCAAACGGACAGCAGCGAAACTGCAGACGATCAATTTCGATGGTTACAGGGATTTTTGCTTTATTTTGTTTTGACGCATCTTGCGTCTTCGGCTGCGGCTGCGCAGTGCGACGCTGCGCGAACGCTTAGCAGGGTTTCTCAGCTCAAAGATTGACGGTATTGTATTCCTCTGAACTTTGTTTCAAACGGTTCCTCGCTAGCTTTTAGTTAATTTTACAGTGAAGCGATGTCTGAAATAAAACATTGTAATTTCTAATTCTAATCAATCGAAAATATACTCGTATCACTCAACCAAGTATTTTTTTGTTCTTCATTAGGCGTTAGTGACATTGAAATAGTTAGATTTCTTCAATTGCTTCGAATAAACCTTGAGGTATGCAATCGTGTATGTACCCAGTGGAAATCGTTTATGAAACGGATAAATAATGCGCTAAATTAACATAAAGCATACTATATTGTAAAAAAATTGCATACTTTTCGGCGTAAGTGTAGCCGGATGTGAAACTAAGATAAATTGGCATTTCCGTGAAGAATCGAGAGCGTTTCCGAGCGCCGCCTGCCCACCCGTGCCGGCGTCCGCGTTCTTGGTGAGTAGGGTGTTTTTTTCTTCTCCCGGTAGTTTTCCACTCTAACTCACTCAACTCACCACCGTTGCGATGCTGTTCGGCATCTTTCTTTTTCAGCCCGGTCGGTTTCGTCGCGTTTTCTTACAACTTTCAGCGTGGTTGGAATGGTTTTTCCTGTATGGTGCTTCCTACGACGGGTGCAGCTAGCTGCCGGATGATGGTGGCCATTTTTCGCCGCTTTAACTGGCAGCGCAAAGTAGCTGATATTTTCCTCCCCCAATTGCACTTCTAGTTCACGTCAAATCTAGGTGAGAGGGTGAATGGAAAAGTTTTGGAGAGCGCCTGGGACATGATTTTTGGTTTTATGCTTTCCGGTAGATGGCGCCAGCGTACATTGCCGCTAATATGTGCCAGCTAGCACGTATCAGTAATTATGAGTATTTTATTGTGATTTTAGGTGCTTTAAGTATTTATATTACATTTTTAAAGCACAACAAGCCAAAAAGAAGGTTAGTGTAATAAATTATTTCAATACAAATGTCGTTTCGTTCATACATGATAAGTGTCAGTCGATTTAGAATGACTTTGGCAACCAGCGCCATCTGTGGGGAACAGAAAAAAAACAAAAATTAATTACAGTTCAACTATCCCAATCGGTTGAAAATGGATTGCTTTGAAAATCTGCATAGCAAGCTTGGAATCAGTTTTCGAAGATCTTTTTTTTTGTAATGTTCTTCTCGTAGAGCTGCTGTTACATCAACCTTCAGCACGAACAGAGGAATCTGCCTTTCCACAAGTCAGAAATTTTTGACACATATTTCAGAACGAAGCAAGAAACTGAACATCTTCGTCTTCTCCGCTTCCCGTGAACTTTAGAGCATTGAAACAGGTGGCCGACGATTCCGCTTGAGGATGGCGGGTGAACAATGCGAACGCATGGTTTAGAAAGTTAGGACGAACCTTTAATGCACCGAAAGAAGGAGGGACGACGAACCAGACAGCTGAGCATAGTTGCATTCGACTTCGCCCTCTAGTGCAGCTGAAGTCGCAAGTAGGAGAACTGAGAAAGCGAAAAAAAAAACACACACACACACATACACTAAAACATCTGTACAAAACATACGTGCGGTGTCACGGTGGGAAAGTTTTTCCATAAATTTGTTCCACTGCAATAATATATTTGTGCTGGATGGGCGCGCTGTTTCCTTTCAGGCTCGCCGGGGATGCGTTGGCTCGCGCAGAGGTAACTTGTGATGATGAAGAATTGAAAAAAAGTACACACACACACACACAACGACAAAAAAACACGGGAACGAAACTAACTCGGAAACGTCTGAACGACGACGCAAAGAAATGAAATACAAATGATTCATCCGCTCGCGCGGAAGGCGAGCGTCTCGCGGTGGAGATGCAGCTGCAGCCGGCCCCGCTGTTGGTGCAGCTTCTGCGTAAAGTGAATGAATGCACCGTCGGGACCGATTGTGTGCGCGTGCGGCGAGGAGCGCCGGGTACGCCACGGGTTGCAGAACAAATGCGTTCGTTCGTCGCTGTCATTACTTTATGGTGCACGGTCGTGTCGAGTGGCACACGCTGGGGTTAAGTTTGCCGCGTAGTGGCATCCATTGGATACTGAAATGAGTTTTGTTTGCTGCAGGTTTTTCTTTTGCGTTTTGAAGTTATGAGTGAAGGGTTTTTCGTTTAAAAATGAGCAGAAAAATATCTTTATATTCAGAAGCTATTTGGAATGGCAATTTTTATTACTCTCTAAATTTACTTTTCGGTTGAAAATGTTCGTTTACGAATATTGCTTAGAGTTAGAAGATATTGTCATTTCAAATGATTATAACCGCTTACCTAGAAAAATAAATAATATAAAAAATAATATAATAATATAAAAAATAATAATATCTGTAATATATAGAATAATTATCACTAAAGCAATCTTCAAACAATATATCAATATTGATTAAGTGGCGCCATCTGTTGACAAATTTTTGTTTCTCGGCTTTTTGTCAGCTCTCAGCAGTTAAGTGCAGCTAAGTGCTTAATAGTTTTCAGAAAACTATTAGAAAAAAACTAAACTATTATACTATCAAACTAGAAATTTTATTGTATTTTACATTTTATTGCTCTATTGTTAGTTTTGTAAAGTACAGAAAAACGAACACTGATTTTGTCTCTATTGTTCTCTTAAATGTTCTTGTTTGTGTTTTTTGTGCTTTCCTTGCAACCAGTCATTAAAGAAGCTTTATTATTTATATGCACTTTACAAAGATAAAAGTTTCAGACAGTCAGTATAAAGACTGTTTTTTATTGGAATTCAGTTTTTTTATAATCTTGCGAAGTTTATGTATGCTTTCGTAAGCAGCTTTAATGGTTTAAAAGCTAATCCATTTTTCAAAGTGCATGATTAAACCACCTTTAATAAAAAAATCACTCTGGCACACTTTTTCCAGAACTCCTTTCCAAGATTCGTAGAGCAAATGAACGTGCTTGCTGGCATCCTTATCGTTTTTCCACTCCTGTGGAAAGATGCATTGTTGTTCCGGGAAGTTGGAGTTGAGTAGAGAGATTGTTAAAGCATCTAAAACATATTTTTAACACAGCAAATCCGGAAATCTGTTGATGCTACACACCTTTTTCTTGCTTCTACTGTCCTGTAATGCGCGTTTTAAGTACCTTCTTTTTACGGTGCTTAAGTTGGAAGGACGAAGAAATGTTCCACCGGTCAGGGGAAGGTAAAATGGTTTTCTTGTGATTTTTTTTTCTCCACCACGCTTCGTCTGGATTGGCCACGCAGGAAGGTATTTTGTTGGAGAAGCGAAACAAGCGCACACATTCGTCGTCATCAACCGCGGATTCCATGGGCCATTGGGTAGCGTCTTACTTTATGGTGTGAAAAGTGTTATGCGCGAAAAAAAAAACGAGTGGACACGAAAGAACCTTCGAAAGAACCGCCAAAGAGTGCGCCGGGGAAAAAAGGGAAATAAAAGTCAATTATATTATTAGAAACTCATTAAAGCGGTAAAATATAGCCTGTAAAGGACGTGGAGCCGTGAGAGGGAAAAGTGAACACACACACACTTTTGCGAATGCGACTGCCACAGACTACGATGACGCTTGCTCGGTTTTGGAACCGTCGTCGATGGGAGGTAAGTGAACGCCGAGCGCTCGCTGTTGAGTGTGTTCCGAAACAGTTTTCAATGGCATACCGGGAACGATGCTTTTGCTGCTGTAGTAGCTTTCGAAATCGATACATCCCAATCAAGCGACGCACCCCACGGGTGGATATTGTCGGGGCGAGATGCTTCCGAGATATCCGCCAGATAATGGGAAAAGTTTCGGGATTGGTCTGCTTTCGTTACCTTCTCGTTATCACCGCGCTGCCGGGGTGCATTCATTTTCGCTATTTTCGGTTCGAATGCAGCACTGTGAATGGAACTGAAACCTCTAAATGGCGGATATGCTTTGTTCGGCTGTATTTGAAGCGAGTTTGGCTCGGCTTTTGTACTTCAGGGGTTTTCTGCAACATTTGACCGTTGCTAAAAGTGTCGCATTTTAGGGAGCGTGCTGTCTATTGAATGGGTCCGTATCAGGCATAGCTGGGGTTGTCAAATGCGCGCGTGTGTGTGTGTATTTAGAATTATCGATCAGTGTGTTGGACGAAACGTTGGGCGAAAAGAGCAACAACTCTGATTTTGAGTGTGTTTTCAATCTCTCTCGTTGAGTGAGAATGATGCAAACTGAAAATTTTGATTCAATTTTGTTGTTTAAATGTATTTTTATATTCTTCTATTGCAAATTTTGGGGAATAAATCTTTTTTACGAATATCGAATATTCGTTTACCATTGCTTTCGAGCGAATGAGACAATGTACCCGCTTAAATACTAAAAAGTTTTAATTTTTTGAAATATTGCATACTTTAAGGCGAGATGAGGTCATGAGCAGGCAAATTATAAATCAACAGGACAGTTGACAGTTGAGCACGTCGTGCTGATGCGACTTGGTCGCATTGATTGCTATCATTATGATAGACTTACCATCTCTATAAAATGAAATGAGATATTATAGAAATAAAATGGAAAATGACTGCAAATATAATGAAGTTTAAATAATAATAATTAACAAAGCATGGCTTTGAGCTTATGAGGCATATTTGCGCCGAAATGTATGTAATGTGTAGTGTTTTTCGTCCATACTAATAATGATGGCATTTTTCCACAGGTTAGCTATGCGATGAAATTCTGAAAGCTGATTATAAACATTTCTGAATACCGTGCGATAAGTGTGTCATGTTCGAATTACGTCCCATAGAAAAACCCCATCTGTTTCCCTTTGAATGATCTATTTTCATTAATCAAAACCGTACAGTCGCACGTGTGGGCGTCAACGTAATGAAATGATGTCACTGCATGCGGTCGCATTGTTGTGGGCTGTGCGTTGAAAGGTTTCTTTCAAAACAGACTGCTTGGAAGTAAAAATACTCCACTGAAAGGAAGCCTCAAGGTTCCAGCGCGGCAACGCGCGTTGACTAGCATTTTGTAAGCCAGTTTGTTGTTTTTTTTCTCTGTTGTTGTTGTTCAGAAAGGTTTTTTTCTGTATATTTCAATGTCAAACCCTCTTCACTCTGGGCTGTAAAGCTGTTTTATTTTTTCCAACCGTTCGACGGAAAATAATTTATAGGCTCACGATGAGCGTTGGCGATGCATTGTCGTTAGCGCGTTAGTGAAAATGAAACTGGGAAAAGGCAACCGAACCGAGCAGGTGAAGATGTAAAAAGGTTGCTCTGTCTTGGGAGGGGAGAGCGCAAATTTTCCATCCCATTTCCATTGTGGACAGTTGCTTGAAAGGTTGTTGGTTTTTTTTATGCGCCACTGGAGTTCTTTATCACCGCACCTTCAGTTAGTGTCAGGAAGGCAGTGGCCTTCTTTTAGGAGGAATGTTTAGAAAATGAGAAAACAACAACAAACCCTCAATGGGAGCCATCCCTTTTCTTGTGGCAATCCGGTTCGTGTTTCAACTCGGATTGGGCGCAAAAATCAACACCCGGCGTACATGTGTTCTCGTTAGCGTTAGAGCAGCCCATTGAGCCATTAGATCGGCGATGTGGTTTCGATTTAGAAGATTAACATTTTCTCCCTTGTCAAGCCGTCCCCATTTTTCTTCGGATCGGTACTTCGGACTAGCTGGTAGAATGTCTAGCTCTCAGGGCATAAATTTACCATTTGCTTAGAATTATGTGTTATTTCGGTGCAGATTTATGGGGAACTATAAAATAATTCAATTTAAGGATGTCAGCTCGAGCATTCCATCCCATTTTGGACTAATTTTACTTTTGCTGTAAAAGATTAAATGCGGTTCTGCTGTACAACTCATTACATTAAATGACATGCTAAAAATGACCTAACTAATCTGTATTAAAAATATACTCAGTTTCATGTTGAATCAATATATCTGTAATTTAAACAGAAAACAAAATTTAGAAGTTCTAACATTACTTTGATAATATACTGTATGAAAATAAACCTTCGTAAGAAAAAGCACAAACCAAGTTGCTAATGTTTCAATAAAGCGATTTTTTCCAAATATCAAAAGAAAGTTGTATTATATCATTCTAAAATTCATTATTTCGTTCGCGTCTTGTTGTGCAGATTGCATGCATTCAGGCTGTCGAGCTGTTTACCATGTGTATTGAATTGCAGATTATTGATTATTTTTAATGGGCTATAAACAAGTAATTGTTCTTCGTCTTCACACTCTTTTTTAATTACAAAGAAAGGTAGAGATCGTCATAAACATCATGAGTAGGCCATATTTTCTACGGCTTCAATTTTATGAATATTTTTCATTCATGTTAGGCTGAAGGACTGAATCGATTGAGCTATCTTCGGAGACACCTCGTCGATTTGGTAGATTTCCTCGGTTTATTTCTTCACCACGCTTTGGCCCTTCCCGGATGATGTAACCTTTTCTGTGGAGTATTATTTATTATGGGCGGCACTTGAGTGTAGATGGGTTCGGAACCCCCCGCACATGAGTGTGTCCGGGTGTTTTTATTTCTGACATTTGGGAAAGGGATTGCCACCCTCGTATTGGCCCAATCGACACCGTCAATATGGTGTGAAAACAGTGATGTAAACACAGGCTTTACGCGTTTCCTTAATACGCTTGATGGTGTGAGTGGCTGTCTGGGTCGGAGGCGGGAAAAAGGATATTGGAAGCGTCACGGGGAACCATATTCTGTGGTTGCTACGATCCTCTCGATAGCACGCTTGCTATGTTTTTGCATGCCTACGTGCGAATGTTATCACCGTATCTGTTTCGTTTTTTTTCTCTCTCTCTTCGCCCTACCCTTCCATCGTAAACTTCCCGTGACTGTTAACACGTAGAACTTGGTGATTGGTGCGAAAGCACTCATAAGCACCGGCACGGGACACAAGTGGTGCGAATGTGGCGGAAACGTCCAAATTTTTAGATAGCCCAGCGCCATCCGGGCGCCCCCGTGCCGGTCGCGGTGGGATGAAAGTTGTATGAAATAATATTTGTTATGGCAGATTCATGTTCCAATATTGTATTCTCTTGACACCTCTGTTCTTTGTTTGTCGTTAGAATATTCTAGTGAATTTGTTATCTTAAAAAAGTGCATCGGGAATCTGCAAAATGGCAACATCCAGCATACGGAAAAAGGAAAATAAAAACACTCAGGACACTGAGTCATCGAAAGCATATTCAAGTCCTCGGCCACGACTTCGCACCGGAGGTGAATCACGCAGAAAGGAGGTCTGCACAAACTGCGAACACGGTGCGCCATGCCATGTCCTCGCCGTCCGGTGTCAATAACCTCGAAACATTTGCACCGCGCCGAAAGCCATAAAACAATTTTATGCTAAAACAGCACATAAATCTCGGTCCTGCTCGCTCTTCCCGGCCGCGTCGTACGTAGTGGGCCACACATCCGACGCCCGATTCCGGCGTCGTTCGCAACCTTTCCGATTGTCAGCCGCCGTCAGTCGCATTCGGAGTTGTAGCGTAACGGCGTGGGAGGGACTCCGGAACCGCCACGCGTGCCGGAGCATCCCGCAGCATCAGCTGCCGGGCGCAAGTCGCGACACGGCAGCCCAACCTCTTCGCTGCGAAATCGCTGACGGGAAGCACCGGGAAGCGTAAAGGATGAGATCATCTA
>KZ068801.1:0-15771 GCA_002091845.1 Anopheles cracens
GCCTTGCAGGTGTATGTACCGGAGGCACTGAGTGTGATGGTGTGATGATGCCGTAACGGTGAAGAAGCGCCGATTACAAACAGCAATATGTTTGCACGGCGAAAGTGGTGCAATGTGTAATGGTGTTGGGGTAAGTCGATCGAGTGAAAGCTGTGATTCAATCTGGTTGCTCTGGTGTGGTGGTAAGACATGCGACTGGCTGCACGTTACAGATGACAATATTGGAGTTCTTCTAGCTTATCACAACATTTTCAGGGTGAAGAATGATTTCTAGCAGATTATGGTATATTTGTTCAAAGATGGTTGTCTCTTTCGGTCTCTTTCCAAATCAAACACAGAATGAAGCTTAGAGAGTATAGAAATAGATCGAAAATTGTATACTGAATGATCGAAAGCCTGGAGCTACTAGTTCACTACATTTACTGCACTACATCGTTAAGTGAATATCCATGGCGTTGTTCTCTCTGACATATGAAACGAAGAAGACAGTTCAATTTTATAGTGTGCTGTCAATTTTTCAACGTAGAGCCTAGAGTCAGATAGGGACACATTTTGTTTATAACCTCTTTATTGAATTTAGCCATACTGGATGACTAGAATCACATTACGCATGATAAACCCTAGGAATCGATTAGATTAGTCTATAAAAAATAGATATAAAAAGAATCGACTTTCAAGAATAGAGCACATGAAATTCATAGAACAAGAATTCATTGCTTTGCCCATTTCTCTCTGTTAATAGCTTCAATCTTCAAATGGATTTTTGTTGATAAACTATTTTCCGTACTGTATTTTTTACAACACAAGCAAATGTTCTCTTACATACGCTTCAAAGCATTCACGATCGAAGAACAATATTTAAGAATGTTTTTGTACATCGAGTAGTTTTCTCTAACACACACTAGGTGTTGGAGGACAGAGTCGACGAAAATCGAAAAGCTTGGTCTGAGTCGTTCGGCGTCATTCTACTGACATGGCCCACCCAACTCAGCTGGGTCGGTCTGATGAGCTGCTTGAAAGTGTGGTCAAATGCTGATAGTATTCGTCATTGTTCTTGAAAAACTAACTCCCTAAACAAAAAAAGGCTGGTCCCCATTAGACTGCTGTCGTTCGAGTACGACAATCAGGCGGAAAGACAGTAGCGGAACAAAACATTCTGCACAACAAGGAGATTCCATTTCCGGCTCCAAATCAAGATGATTTCTTTTCACAAACATGTAAAAGAGCAATTATTATGTTACAATGGGAAACAATCGCCATATTCCGGTCACATTTCGGTACGGTGTTTCGTCTCCCTATCTCTCTCTCTTCTTGATTCTCTCTTTACCTCCAACACCCCAACCACCACGGTTGTTTGTTTTTATTGAAAGCAATTTCATTAACACAACGGTGGCGTTTCTTCGCACTGAATTAATAGCAGTGTTGCAAAATAAGATTCCCCACCCTGCACCGACCGACGCCGAAGCTCCGGAGAAGCCAGCCATCGACACCATAAAACCTTATTACCCGTTACGTTACGTTGCAATACTTTATCCTGTTTATGTGCGAACAGCGGAGCCAGCGAAACCAACACACCGGAAACACGCAGTGGAAAGTTCGGCTGATAACACGTGGCTGTCCCTGGAGCTTTGCCGGAGCCCTTCGGAGGGTGGGCGTGGGTTTTGCAAACTGAAAAGAACTTGTAACGACGATAATACACGTGTTTATTTGAGTGCGTAAGCGGGCGATGTTCTGACAAACCGTCGGTAAGCAAGTGCCTGACAGCGGCAAACACACGCCGTACTTCGCCGGGAGCGGCGCGTAAGATGAAGTTCGAAGAACGACACATCGGCATGCGAGCGTCAATGGATCCGGCTGCGCAGTAAATCTGATAAAACAATCACGTACGGATTAAGTGGAATCCTGCCGGATGCCGTACCTTATAACGATGTATTTACCTTTCCTGCCTGTGCCCGAGCGCTAAACCCAGAGTGAAAGAAAACGTGTAGATCGTGGAAAACTCCATCCAGCACACCGTGTTGTGTGAGCACGTTTGCAAGTGAACGAGAAACGAGAAAAATACCCCAGCTCCTCTCAGTACCGAAACGACCACTCACATCAATTATGAGATAATTATGAATTTGTCAGCCATTAAATGGGCAAAAAAATGTGCCCCGAGACGACGGTTCCCGAGTCCCGAAGTAACACTCCAACGGCAGACTCTGCCGTTCCGCACGGCGCTGATTTTAATAAGCAAAATCCCACGGCCCACCACTTGTGTCTGGTGTGGAACGAAACCGTTCTCGAAACGATGATATCTTCCAGTGTCATCGAGGCTCGCAAGTGGAACCGGCCCGAGTGGTGACTCTCCGGAGAGACAGGCTGCGTGCTCACACCCGGAGACAGGAGAGTGAAGTGTTTGGTAATGAAAGGCAGTTTGATGGCAGGCGTCGGTTTCCTGGTCTTGTTGTTTTCTGGCTACTGGATGGCTAAAATTAGCCTACTCATCTTGAATTATGTTCGCACTCAGAGCGGATTGCGAGAATATGTTGATTGAATATTTATGAAAAATTGGGTTTATATACCATACTATTGGGCTATAGACTTCTCAAAGTTGTTGCTGGTGTTTGAAAATGAACTTCGACTGTAATATTCAATTTGAGCACTCTATAGGATTTTCCCCATCTAGACATCGAATTAGACTTCCCATTTACTCGGTTTTGAGTAAGATAGTACCAAACAATTAATTTTCTTTTCAAAAGATTTTCTATGTGCTATTATAACGAAATCATAAGTCAATGCAGCTAAACAGTCGCTTTCAGACTCCCCGATGCAACAGAAATTCAGCTAGGATAGCTTAAAAAAACCATATCTTCAAAATCTGAAATATTTCCTCCGCAATGTGAGGAATAGAAATTTGTTGAAAAGTATATTTTACCGTGGAATTGAAGCAGGCGTGTTAAAATGCTATGGTTACGGAATATTTATTGTTTAGAGCTCTCTTATTATAAAATTCAGATTCAGAGTAGTGAAACTAATCTAAGATTAAACACTAAATCCGAGCTAGAGAACGCATACACTAACATGGGCCGTCATGGTTGAGAAGTATCAATAAATCATGCTTAAAGCATCTGGTAAAGTCGAAATAAGTTGATGTTAAGTTCGAAGAACGACACATCGGCATGCGAGCGTCAATGGATCCGGCTGCGCAGTAAATCTGATAAAACAATCACGTACGGATTAAGTGGAATCCTGCCGGATGCCGTACCTTATAACGATGTATTTACCTTTCCTGCCTGTGCCCGAGCGCTAAACCCAGAGTGAAAGAAAACGTGTAGATCGTGGAAAACTCCATCCAGCACACCGTGTTGTGTGAGCACGTTTGCAAGTGAACGAGAAACGAGAAAAAAACCCCAGCTCCTCTCAGTACCGAAACGACCACTCACATCAATTATGAGATAATTATGAATTTGTCAGCCATTAAATGGGCAAAATAATTTATGATAATTTTTAATATATAATATATTTTTGTAATTATTATTCTGTAATGCATAAACAGAACACTTCAGAATGTATGATTTGGTAGCATTTCAAGAAAACCAAAACTACGCACACTTTGATCAGCTGAAAACACTCCTCAAGGAGTTCTCGCGACCGTTTTCGTCGCTCGACGACAAACGGTGGAAACATTTTTTTCTTTTCACGCACTCATGAGTGCCGAAAAATTGAGCGCTGAGAAGTTTTTTCACCCATCGTGGCCCGGTAGCCATTCTTGGACTTTTTCGGATTCTTTGTGAAAGAAAAAAAAGCACGGACATCGAACATTTCGTGAGTTTTCTCACAAAGGCGCAAGGAAGAATGGGCAGAGGAGAGTCAAGAATTACAAAATACCATAATATCTACCACGGCTTTTTATATTTTCGGGTAACCCAACTATTTTCCCAAATGTTCCCAAGTACGTTAAACTAATGCCAAACTCAAGCGGAAAGTCTGCGTTCTGCGACCTAAAGTTAACATAATACGAAACCGCACTGCCGCCATTAACGCCTTATATTATCAAGAATCCAGTCTGTGTGCGAGGCTACACTGATGAATATGGTCGCAGTTGATTTTGCGCAAATATAGTTCAAGAAATAGACTATCCCATGCAGTACGTAACGTTGTTTCCCAAAAACCTGCTGTACTGCCTGCAACGGAGAACCGGAGCGTACTTTGTTGCAGACTGTATCAAAATCCTTCTTGGCACTGACGCAAATATGATCACTCAGTAGCTCCGAGGTGCTGTCTGCCCATTGCCTGAGACACTCTTGCCGATCGAATAAGGAGTCGAATCGGAACATTATCGCAATTTTTGGTGAAAGAAAACAAATTGCACGGACTGTGAACTTTCGTGAGGTTTCTCACAGTATGGTTGCATTTTTTATTATTATAAATAAAATTGACGATCATACACATCGAAATAATAGATTCCTACATCGAAAATAAATCAAAATGATCGTAAAAGTGTGCAGATAGAAACCATATTGCTATGAATATTGCAGCCCAGTGTGGCACACACTGTAGCTGTCGGGTCGCCGGTAGAATAAAAAACCATACGAAAAAATCAAACGAAAGGAGCTTGGAAGTACAACAGTTTTAAAAGAGGTTATTGTACAAGTGTCTGCTAATAATATTATACAACTAATATAATGCAGCGTTTGCAGTGTTTCGACAAACTACCGTCAAAACACTGCACTTTTTTATGTTCACAAATATTTTGTATTTATTTAATTTTTGAATAATTTATGATAATTTTTAATATATAATATATTCTACAAACACCACACAAGTGATCGCCAGCTGGTGGCACCGTCTATGCCACATTCTTCAGCGTCTTTCGAATAAACTGAATATGTATAGAATCGTATACAACACTCCGTAATGGTATACAATTTCGATTGCCTTCTACTCTGCGCGGCTCTACGTCCGTCTCGGGTGACGGTTTAGGATCGAAGAGCATTTGAGGCCGTTGTTCTTGGGCATCCTCGTACACGGTCCGATGCCATCCCGGTTTCCGGCGCAAATCATACTTGAAGTGAGGTGTCGACCAAAGTGATCAATGCATTCTATCAGACTGACGACTGGAACGCGCGCTTCACGTAACGTTCCGGACACCGTATCCGATTCGTCAAGGCCAAATCCGATCACCGTGCCCCAGGTCCCTACGATCGCATGCTCTGCGTCAGTTCCATTCCAGAGACTGATCGGTTTTACGTGCTCGGTATAGCTTATATAGCTGGATAGCTTTACAAGCGCAATATCATTTCCAGCGCGGCTCGCACTATATCCGGGATGCACGATCAATGCGTGCACATCGTGTTCCTGCATCCGGCTGTCAAATTGCCATAGCTGAGTTTTGCCGACCTGTACCAGCAGCCGCTCGAGCGATATTAGTTTTTCCCCCACCATCAGGCAATGAGCCGCTGCATGTGAGAGCCGATCGGGAACAAAAAGCAGTCAACGTTACGTCACCGGCAGGTGACTCAGCTTTTGCCACTTACCCGTCAGGATGGTGTTTTGGTCCAGAATAGATCCACCGCACGCGTATGTCATCGTGCTAGGCTTCAGGTGGAACACTATGGCATGCCAAGGCCAGTTTCCGTCTTCAGCCTTGTTTCCGTAGCGAATGCGCCGTGCACTTCAGAATGTATGATTTGGTAGCATTTCAAGAAAACCAAAACTACGCACACTTTGATCAGCTGAAAACACTCCTCAAGGAGTTCTCGCGACCGTTTTCGTCGCTCGACGACAAACGGTGGAAACATTTTTTTTCTTTTCACGCACTCATGAGTGCCGAAAAATTGAGCGCTGAGAAGTTTTTTCACCCATCGTGGCCCGGTAGCCATTCTTGGACTTTTTCGGATTCTTTGTGAAAGAAAAAAAAGCACGGACATCGAACATTTCGTGAGTTTTCTCACAAAGGCGCAAGGAAGAATGGGCAGAGGAGAGTCAAGAATTACAAAATACCATAATATCTACCACGGCTTTTTATATTTTCGGGTAACCCAACTATTTTCCCAAATGTTCCCAAGTACGTTAAACTAATGCCAAACTCAAGCGGAAAGTCTGCGTTCTGCGACCTAAAGTTAACATAATACGAAACCGCACTGCCGCCATTAACGCCTTATATTATCAAGAATCCAGTCTGTGTGCGAGGCTACACTGATGAATATGGTCGCAGTTGATTTTGCGCAAATATAGTTCAAGAA
The DNA here is from genome assembly GCA_002091845.1 of Anopheles cracens. NCBI lineage: Eukaryota > Metazoa > Arthropoda > Insecta > Diptera > Culicidae > Anopheles > Anopheles cracens. The sequence continues at coordinate 6,228 of KZ068801.1, forward strand.
ATAGACTATCCCATGCAGTACGTAACGTTGTTTCCCAAAAACCTGCTGTACTGCCTGCAACGGAGATCCGGAGCGTACTTTGTTGCAGACTGTATCAAAATCCTTCTTGGTACTGACGCAAATATGATCACTCAGTAGCTCCGAGGTGCTGTCTGCCCATTGCCTGAGACACTCTTGCCGATCGAATAAGGAGACCACCGTTCGCGTAACATCACTGTTCAGCTGGGTCACTACATATTCGTTCAGCTGCTCGCTGCGAAGCTCGGTGGTGAGTGGAAGACAGATTGGCTTCACGTTGGGTCGACTCAGGTCCGCCCGGTCAAGCAGTCGGATGAGGGCGATATCATTGATATGGTTAGTGCCCAGTTCTTGATATCCCTCGTGTATGATCACTTCTTCGATGCGGAGATTTTGCACTCCAGCACACACACGCTCTCCGTTGACCATTCCGCAATGTGTCGGGTTGCTAACCGCATACTCGCCCAGTGTCACATTTAACCTACGGTGTAATGAATGAATGAGTCAAAAACATGCCACGGAAAGTCCGTTTTGAAATACGTACAAAGTGCGTCCGTGTTTGACCGCGTAGTCAATAAGGTGGGCTGCTGCGAGTGCGTAGCGATCGTTTATGAGCGTCACCATCGTGTAGCGAAACGTGTTTGTTGCATTCTCATAAACCGCCATAGTGCCCATCCAGGGATAACCGAACTCGAGTGGCTTCAACGATTCTTCCTTGTTCGGGTATGGATTAGCGCCGCAGATAGACTCCGGCAGAAGTCCAATGTTAGGATGTCGTTTCTCCAGTGGTGGGCTTTGGGATTCGCTATCCACTCGCAGCTGCGGTTGGATCCAGGAACGATGCTTTGCAACATCGGTGTACACGGCGTACGCTTCCGGGTCACATATGTCCGCGTCGTCCCTTGCCTTCGTAAATGACACCACACCGCGGATGTACCAAACGTCGCCGAAGTTGAAGAACAAACCGCCCCCGCTGTCTCCATTACACGGTCCGATGCCATCCCGGTTTCCGGCGCAAATCATACTTGAAGTGAGGTGTCGACCAAAGTGATCAATGCATTCTATCAGACTGACGACTGGAACGCGCGCTTCACGTAACGTTCCGGACACCAGTGAGGTGTCGACCAAAGTGATCAATGCATTCTATCAGACTGACGACTGGAACGCGCGCTTCACGTAACGTTCCGGACACCATATCCGATTCGTCAAGGCCAAATCCGATCACCGTGCCCCAGGTTCCAACGATCGCATGTTCTGCGTCAGTTCCATTCCAGAGACTGATCGGTTTTACGTGCTCGGTATAGCTTATATAGCTGGATAGCTTTACAAGCGCAATATCATTTCCAGCGCGGCTCGAACTAAACCCGGGATGCACGATCAATGCGTGCACATCGTGTTCCTGCATCCGGCTGTCAAATTGCCATAGCTGAGTTTTGCCGACCTGTACCAGCAGCCGCTCGAGCGATATTAGTTTTTCCCCCACCATCAGGCAATGAGCCGCTGCATGTGAGAGCCGATCGGGAACAAAAAGCAGTCAACGTTACGTCACCGGCAGGTGACTCAGGTTTTGCCACTTACCCGTCAGGATGGTGTTTTGGTCCAGAATAGATCCACCGCACGCGTATGTCATCGTGGTAGGCTTCAGGTGGAACACTATGGCATGCCAAGGCCAGCTTCCGTCTTCAGCTTTGTTTCCGTAGCGAATGCGTCGTGCAAACACGGTTCGTGCGCCACAGCTCTGGGAGTATCGAGAGACGACCAGCGCTACAAACACCACACAAGTGATCGCCAGCTGGTGGCACCGTCTATGCCACATTCTTCAGCGTCTTTCGAATAAACTGAATATGTATAGAATCGTATACAACACTCCGTAATGGTATAAAATTTCGATTGCCTTCTACTCTGCGCGGCTCTACGTCCGTCTCGGGTGACGGTTTAGGATCGAAGAGCATTTGAGGCCGTTGTTCTTGGGCATCCTCACCAAAATGCGTTTGATAAGACGCTAGACGCTAGTGCAAATCACATACGCATACATGCTTAATGTCCGCGGGTTTGCAAGTTGGTGGCTGAGTTTGTTATGATGCAATTGTCTTCAAGATGAACACAACAGACGAATAACGTTTAATGGAGGCAAATTGTGTCATTATGGTGCCCGTCACGAGAAAACAAAACCATTGCATGCACGCGAAAATGTGTTTGATAAGACGTTGGACGTTGCAAATCACTTACGCATACATGCTTATTGTCCGCGGGTTTGCAAGTTGGTGGCTGAGTTTGTTATGATGCAATTGTCTTCAAGATGATCACAACAGACGAATAACGTTTAATGGAGGCAAATTGTGTCATTATGGTGCCCGTCACGAGAAAACAAAACCATTGCATGCACATACTCCGATTTCGACTGTTTACGTCTGGCAACAGCGCTATCGCGTGGAGTCAGCGGAACGAAGTGACCCTTGCTCATGACACACCGCACAGTTGGGGTTTTGGGTCTTCTTGTGCAGAATTTCACTGTGTGTGTGTGTCCTCTAGGTCATCATCATCACGTCTACTTGTAAGAGCACGTTTTTCGGAAATCTAATCTGCATTAGTCATTTCGAATCAACAATTCAAAAAGGAATATATTTGATTCACATTTAATATTTCTCAACTGAAGTCATAACATCTAAAAGTTCGATATAATCTTATCGATTAAATTTCACCTTAAACGAAGATAGCTGTCTTGTTGTATATTGTCTTGGGCTAAATTTGGCCGAATTAATATAAGCCAGAGCGCTCTCAGTGATAGACGTATGCAGTTGTATGACTCACAGCCTCCTCATACAAGTCGCACAACCTTTCCGACAGCCAAGTCACACAGTGACAGCGCCACAGAATCATTTAGTGTCGTTCGTGTGGACGGCTGCCTGTTGGAAAAGAATCTTGGATGGATCATGGCAAAAGCGCCCCCCCCCCCCCCCCCAAGCATCAATCACGTGCAACCGAAACCGACCGGGGCCACCGGGGTGAACCGGAAAAGAAACGCGAATGTCACGTGAAAATACTGCAACGTAACGGACCCAAGACTTCCGCCGTTATGCCGCGTGGGGAAGGAAGATGTCGTACCCGTCGGTTTCGGGGTTGGTAATAGTTTGCCCCGGAGCGAATCGTTTCGTTTCCTTCCTTTCCGCGTAAGTAAAGCCAATTGTACCGGGCTGTGATGTACGGGTTGGGATTTTGTTACACCGAGTAGAGTCGCGGTGGTGTTCTGCTTTATCCGCACCTTTGCCTCGAAGCAAATCGTGATATTGCTTCGCCTTGCAGGTGTATGTACCGGAGGCACTGAGTGTGATGGTGTGATGATGCCGTAACGGTGAAGAAGCGCCGATTACAAACAGCAATATGTTTGCACGGCGAAAGTGGTGCAATGTGTAATGGTGTTGGGGTAAGTCGATGGAGTGAAAGCTGTGATTCAATCTGGTTGCTCTGGTGTGGCGGTAAGACATGCGATTGGCTGCACGTTACAGATGACAATATTGGAGTTCTTCTAGCTTATCACAACATTTTCAGGGTGAAGAATGATTTCTAGCAGATTATGATATATTTGTTCAAAGATGGTTGTCTCTTTCGGTCTCTTTCCAAATCAAACATAGAAGGAAGCTTGGAGAGTATATGAGAGTATTAGCTTGGAGAAATATATCGAAAATTGTATACTGAATGATCGAAAGCCTGGAGCTACTAGTTCACTACATTTACTGCACTACATCGTTAAGTGAATATCCATGGCGTTGTTCTCTCTGACATATGAAACGAAGAAGACAGTTCAATTTTATAGTGTGCTGTCAATTTTTCAACGTAGAGCCTAGAGTCAGATAGGGACACATTTTGTTTATAACCTCTTTATTGAATTTAGCCATACTGGATGACTAGAATCACATTACGCATGATAAACCCTAGGAATCGATTAGATTAGTCTATAAAAAATAGATATAAAAAGAATCGACTTTCAAGAATAGAGCACATGAAATTCATAGAACAAGAATTCATTGCTTTGCCCATTTCTCTCTGTTAATAGCTTCAATCTTCAAATGGATTTTTGTTGATAAACTATTTTCCGTACTGTATTTTTTACAACACAAGCAAATGTTCTCTTACATACGCTTCAAAGCATTCACGATCGAAGAACAATATTTAAGAATGTTTTTGTACATCGAGTAGTTTTCTCTAACACACACTAGGTGTTGGAGGACAGAGTCGACGAAAATCGAAAAGCTTGGTCTGAGTCGTTCGGCGTCATTCTACTGACATGGCCCACCCAACTCAGCTGGGTCGGTCTGATGAGCTGCTTGAAAGTGTGGTCAAATGCTGATAGTATTCGTCATTGTTCTTGAAAAACTAACTCCCTAAACAAAAAAAGGCTGGTCCCCATTAGACTGCTGTCGTTCGAGTACGACAATCAGGCGGAAAGACAGTAGCGGAACAAAACATTCTGCACAACAAGGAGATTCCATTTCCGGCTCCAAATCAAGATGATTTCTTTTCACAAACATGTAAAAGAGCAATTATTATGTTACAATGGGAAACAATCGCCATATTCCGGTCACATTTCGGTACGGTGTTTCGTCTCCCTATCTCTCTCTCTTCTTGATTCTCTCTTTACCTCCAACACCCCAACCACCACGGTTGTTTGTTTTTATTGAAAGCAATTTCATTAACACAACGGTGGCGTTTCTTCGCACTGAATTAATAGCAGTGTTGCAAAATAAGATTCCCCACCCTGCACCGACCGACGCCGAAGCTCCGGAGAAGCCAGCCATCGACACCATAAAACCTTATTACCCGTTACGTTACGTTGCAATACTTTATCCTGTTTATGTGCGAACAGCGGAGCCAGCGAAACCAACACACCGGAAACACGCAGTGGAAAGTTCGGCTGATAACACGTGGCTGTCCCTGGAGCTTTGCCGGAGCCCTTCGGAGGGTGGGCGTGGGTTTTGCAAACTGAAAAGAACTTGTAACGACGATAATACACGTGTTTATTTGAGTGCGTAAGCGGGCGATGTTCTGACAAACCGTCGGTAAGCAAGTGCCTGACAGCGGCAAACACACGCCGTACTTCGCCGGGAGCGGCGCGTAAGATGAAGTTCGAAGAACGACACATCGGCATGCGAGCGTCAATGGATCCGGCTGCGCAGTAAATCTGATAAAACAATCACGTACGGATTAAGTGGAATCCTGCCGGATGCCGTACCTTATAACGATGTATTTACCTTTCCTGCCTGTGCCCGAGCGCTAAACCCAGAGTGAAAGAAAACGTGTAGATCGTGGAAAACTCCATCCAGCACACCGTGTTGTGTGAGCACGTTTGCAAGTGAACGAGAAACGAGAAAAATACCCCAGCTCCTCTCAGTACCGAAACGACCACTCACATCAATTATGAGATAATTATGAATTTGTCAGCCATTAAATGGGCAAAAAAATGTGCCCCGAGACGACGGTTCCCGAGTCCCGAAGTAACACTCCAACGGCAGACTCTGCCGTTCCGCACGGCGCTGATTTTAATAAGCAAAATCCCACGGCCCACCACTTGTGTCTGGTGTGGAACGAAACCGTTCTCGAAACGATGATATCTTCCAGTGTCATCGAGGCTCGCAAGTGGAACCGGCCCGAGTGGTGACTCTCCGGAGAGACAGGCTGCGTGCTCACACCCGGAGACAGGAGAGTGAAGTGTTTGGTAATGAAAGGCAGTTTGATGGCAGGCGTCGGTTTCCTGGTCTTGTTGTTTTCTGGCTACTGGATGGCTAAAATTAGCCTACTCATCTTGAATTATGTTCGCACTCAGAGCGGATTGCGAGAATATGTTGATTGAATATTTATGAAAAATTGGGTTTATATACCATACTATTGGGCTATAGACTTCTCAAAGTTGTTGCTGGTGTTTGAAAATGAACTTCGACTTTAATATTCAATTTGAGCACTCTATAGGATTTTCCCCATCTAGACATCGAATCAGATTTCCCGTTTACTCGGGTTGGAGCAAGATAGTACCAAACAATTAATTTTCTTTTCAAAAGATTTTCTATGTGCTATTATAACGAAATCATAAGTCAATGCAGCTAAACAGTCGCTTTCAGACTCCCCGATGCAACAGAAATTCAGCTAGGATAGCTTAAAAAAACCATATCTTCAAAATCTGAAATATTTCCTCCGCAATGTGAGGAATAGAAATTTGTTGAAAAGTATATTTTACCGTGGAATTGAAGCAGGCGTGTTAAAATGCTATGGTTACGGAATATTTATTGTTTAGAGCTCTCTTATTATAAAATTCAGATCCCAAGCCCTTAGAGTAGTGAAACTAATCTAAGACTAAACACTAAATCCGAGCTAGAGAACGCATACACTAACATGGGCCGTCATGGTTGAGAAGTATCAATAAATCATGCTTAAAGCATCTGGTAAAGTCGAAATAAGTTGATGTTGAAGTGTTCTGCCCTACCATTTTAATAAATCTCCAATAAAAGCGTTTTTTAAGTGTTGAACACGTTCGCCAAGTGTTTCGAACGCCAAGCTGCTAGATTATGCTCTATTGGTTTGGTGCTCTAAGTAATCATTAGCTACTTAAATTTCCTTGAACTTCCCAAGTTTTTTGTTCAGAATTAGAGGATGGTAGACGATCTAGCGCCTTTGTACGTTCACATTAGAATCATTGATGTCTTAAAGATTTGTTGAAAATGGTTGAAACAATAGTTAAAATGTTTTTTTTTTGTCAAAACGCTTAGAAATGTTATGCTATCTTGTGATAGTGGAGATAAAATTATACCAGAAAATGCAATGGAGGACTGTTTTAATTCAATGCAGTATCTTGTAACTCTCATAAAGCACGTAATAAAGGGTACAATGAGCATCAACTTTGTAAATTATTTAAATTGAATATGTTCTGAAGCGTTATACTGATGACAAGACGATCATGGATGAAGTTCAATTTATGTTTTCCCTCAACTATTAGCGAAAGCGTTATTCCATAAAGAATGAATGAACAAATGCGTCATTTCAATGCGATTGACTGACCTTCGGAGCATGAACGCAACGCTCGTAAAAATTTAATCATTCATCAACCTTTTCATCGCATCATTGAGTGTTTTTTTTTTGTTTGTTAATACTTTTCACAACATAATCGGATCACTTTATGCAGCACATTAAATTCGCTCCCGGGCTTCACCGGAACCGGGAATGAATTAACGTAAAATTGGTCGCACATAAAAATCGGCCCGAAATTAATTTCAATAACGTTCGTTAATCACCACCACCTCGCTAACCGAATGCGAAAATCGCACGGGTGAGTGTGAGCAGTAGGCAGCAGCTACAGCAAAAACAAAATCAATTAATACATTAAATTATTTATCACCTTCGCCGGCCCTCTCCATTCCGTTCCGGTAACACAATTAGGCGCATCGAACCTGCAATGACAGTCGTAAAAATGGCGCTTCACACTCGCGCGCACTAAACCGGTCGACGTTTATCTGGTTGCATGGCTTGTTCACGCGAGAAAGTGTCCTGTCCCCATTTTCCATCCACCCAGCTCCATGCCGATGGATGCCAATGTGCTGATCCTGTGCTAAAATTCGGGAATGGGTTCCATAATTCATCTCCGGGTAGCCGGAAAATTCCTTTCCGCGAATTTAGAGCCAAACAAAGTAGGCGTACGGGCGGTGATGGCGGAGAGCTTTCCGGGGAAGCTTTTAGAAGCTTTTTGCGGCTAAATATACAGTCACAACGCCCTCTCTATGGTTCGCACACACACCACTCCTCCTCTGCCGGCTGGTGGTCGACATTTATCCGTACCGCTTATGTTTTAATGCACTTTCAATAAATAATTCAGTCAATAATTCAGCGAACCGAAAAATGAGTGCATTTTCGTGTTTCGGTCTCTGCGGGGCATGCCCGCTCATCATCACCATCATCGTCATCGTTCGATCGGCTGCACACGATCGAGCTGAAACGCTTCTTCCTACTGCGCACGAGAGGCATTGGAATAAATTTTAAATGCATTCGATATCTTACCCCTCGTGCGAGTACGTCGGTGTCTATTTTTGCTTTTTTGTGGTTGTCGATTTGTAGTTCGTTCTTTGTAGTACAAATCAAATGAGCTTAGGGCATGTTGCACTGTTTTCTTCATTTTTTTGTTATCTTAGTTTGTTTGGGCATAGTTATTCCGTTTTATATTTTCTTATCAACGTCAGTCAGGTTTGAATTACTCAAGGAACGATTGCATTTTCACACTCTTAAAACAGTAAAATAACGATGATTCAAATATAGTTTCGAAAAAAATGAAAATTATTGTGCCTTGGCATGTGGCATGGCTTTCAGAAGAAGGCAATGGTGATGATCCTTCAATTACTCCATCAAATTTAAAAATCACTCGAAAGTAATTAAACTGGAGGTTTGTCTTGCACTTTTTATGCCATTTTTTTTACTCGAATAATTATTTTTCTCGATCATTTTTCCCACAATCAAAGGATAAACCCCTTCGTTGCGGTTTGCCTGTTTTTATGGTTTCAAACATGGAACGGCAAAACGAATTTTCCCAGTGGAGATGTTTTATACAACATGAACAAAATAGACAAAAACAAACGAGAATAAACACTATCGAAAAATGAAACGCACACCAATAGAAGCAAACTCCCCGGCCAGCGCCAGTCGAGTCGACGGTTGTATTCCAGTGTGAATGATTCTCGGTACACGAAAACACGATAGATGATCGAAAAATTTCAATCATTTCATTCGGCGAGCGAGTAAACGCAAAAATAGAACAGAAAAAACAGCAACACCGAACGTGCTAGAGAAATGCATCGTTCGCATCCGGTACGGTGAGGTTCGGAACGTTTCGTTTGATGGTAATCGAAGTTGAGATGAAAGACGGAGAAAGCCGCACAGAGAGATGGAAGTTGGAAGTTATTATGATTTTTCTCCCCGCTGTCGTATAACTGGCAAAGAAATGTATTCAAGGCTCAATATATCGTTCGGTTTATGAAACAAAACAAAATTCAACATAAACAACAGCGTGAAACAAATAGAACATAATATTTAAAATGTGCCTGAACAAAACAACTACCTCGCGTCGGGATGCACGTAACAATGTTCCGTGCGCACTGCAGGTCATGCTTTCGATCGTTTTGTTTCGAGATAGTTTGCACATCCTGCACATAAACAATGCACTTGAGAATTCGCTTTTTTTGCTGTGTAGCTGCAAAACCACACGACCGTAACACTTGATTCGAACGGTGCAACTATACACAATGCAGCAATTCAGCACGAAACAAACAACCGTACATTCCCGATGTCCCTGCTCCCCTGCTACCCGGCTGCAACCCGCAACCCGCCTTCGATGTTCAACTTGCGGTGGTGGTGAGTGAAACAGACAGATACAAAACATTCGCTCGAGTTCAATGTGGGAGGTTTTTTTATAAACAGGATGGCGCAACGGTTGGTGTTTAAATAGCACTGTGCAAATATAACGAAGGGTATGATTGTATTACGGACTTATAAT
>KZ068802.1:328-33016 GCA_002091845.1 Anopheles cracens
ATGCTGATGCTTCTATCAGCAGATAAAATAACTGTGTCAGCTCCTGTATCCGGATGTCCTTACACCATGAGTGCACAAAGAAAGTTCTACAATCTAGCATTCCAGAAATAGTAGCCAATCTAGGCAATCAATCTTACCGCACGCTAGTACTTTTGCAAATATGCTTCTTGATGACTGATAGATACATCCGGAACAACAATGGTCATTAGACATGTACCTCGTTTGAAGATAGTGTAGTCCACGTCTTCAACAAGACCACCACGCAGCAGTCTAGTTCAACAACCTTAAGGTTTTAGCGCTTCGATAGACTTAACTTCCGTCTCTGCACATAGCAGCTTCCTGCTTCGGGAGGGCATCGAACAGATGGTCTGTGCTGCCTGCTCCAGCAGAATGATTTCCTGACGCTGCTTGTGGTGAGGGCGACCGCATCCAGTCCTCCTGCAGACTACGATGCAGAACGCATACCCATGGAGTGAAAATGCTAATGGCCACAACGAGCCACGCACCGAGTGGCGTGTTGATTTTCACGCGTCTATGCGCAACGGAATAGAACGCAGAGGTCGTCGTCGTCATCGCCACCACATTGGACCGCGCCGGCCGAGGTTGCGATCATCGGAGAACGATAATCGTTGACTGAGTTTTCCATGCCCGATCCTGCTCCGGAGCGCTGGGTGAGGGCAACAGCTGAAGGGTTACTAGTTGCGGTCTGTGAACTTGTCACAATGATCCTTCTGTTCCTCGTTCTTCCCGACGTTCCGCGTTCCGCTCACCCACACATGGCCACCAAACATCACATACTCTCCTCCAACCGTGTAGCACAGTGGTTGACTACGGTCTAGTAGCCGGAGGGTGAGCGCGCGCGCGCGTGTGTGTGAGAAAGAGTGATGTATGCTGGAATGTAATTATAAGGGATAGCAGCTGCCTGGATTGGCCCTATCTTTCTCTCTCAGGTGCACGGCAGGTGCAAAATAGCATTGTGCGCTGAGATGAAACAAAACATAACCACCGCACCGATGCCGGCGGAACCGGCGACAAACACGGCAGACACGGCAGTAGCTACCAAACACACAAAAAACCACGATTGCGAGACCAAAAAAAAAAAGTTTGATGATTTAAATCGGGATTAGCAATGTAATGCGCAATCGTAGCACCAATAGCAGTACACCAATGAGGTGTTAAATGCAAGTCGGTATTTTAGAGAGTTGTTGGAGTTCAATAAAGACACCCAAGTCATGTCCATAATTATTGCGCATTCTTATATAGTGGAGTGAGCTGTGCAAAAATTATCTCACCCAAAAGCGAGAGTAGTTAGGTTGGAACTCGGGCGCACAACAAGTGGCACGGCGGGTGAAATGGATGTTTAATCGATTTTACGCTCCATTTACGTGTGATGATAGTTTCAATCGGGTATTCTTCTGAAGGCGGAAATAGTTTGTGCCTATGGTGGAAGGTACAACGACACTACGCACTCGCACCAACAACAACAAAGCTAAACAAATGCCAATGAATGCTACCTCCACCAGCACAGAGTACCACTCGTGTAAATTATCGTCTAAACTGCACACTTTTCTTCAACACACAACCGGCATGTCTACCTTACCTTCAGCATGATTGCAGTGGTATCAGCTACTTTCACCTCAATCCAGCACTTTGTATAGAATGGGCTCGTGTAGTTTTTGATGTAATCATAGCAGAAGTGCTTGGAGGAAAATTGGAGTAAAAAGTTCGATGCGCAGAGTGACATGGGGTTGGGGGTGATTGCAATGTAGCTTTACAATCGGCACTACATTCGTGCGCTTTTGTTGTAATGTTTGTCATTCCATAGTGGAAAATTTACATCGCAAGAATCTCCCCCAACAAGTGTCTTTCCAATGTCCACAATGTGGGATGTATGAACTTTATACCAGATCCCTTTAATTTGAGAGATAACTGTGTTATGTTTTATTATAAGAACCAACAGTTGTAAGTGTAACTATTATTCAAATAAATATCGTTGAAATACATGTTATTTAAAAGTTTTCATTTTGAAAACTCCTTGGAACCGAGTACTATATAAGCACTTCTAACGTCGCAGTGATGACAGAAAAATGTTCGTTTAGCTTTAGTTCGCTTTCATTTCGTTTCAGTATTAATTTCGACGTATTGATCACTTCCAGCAAACCGTAGAGCATGAATTCCAAATGGGAACACGTGCTTTCCTATACGTTTTTATCGATCGCAGACAGGGAGAGGAGGACAAATTTCAATCCACAGTATTTCACATCGATCTGAATGCCGGAAGAGACGCTACATGAAATATCTATGTGTTTCCGCCATCCAGCGTGTTGTGCGGTGCGGATCAGGTCAGGATCTATGCATGGTTAATAAAGCGTGACAGGCATGCGGCCGCGGCGCGTTTGCGCAAGTTAAAAAAAATAGTCATTCTGCGCGTGGGTGCTCTACTTCGTTTAGCCACATTGGTGGCTCAGCGTAAACTTCCAAATATCCGTCCTAACTTGCGCAAACGCGCCGCGGCCGCATGCCTGTCACGCTTTATTAACCATGCATAGATCCTGACCTGATCCGCACCGCACCGCGGGATTAGTGGGGGGATGTGAGAGATGTGAGATGACGGATGGCTGCCGCGGCTGGACAGCATTAATGAGTGGAACCTCCCTACGTGGCATTAGTGTAATGGCTACAAATTTGGTCGAAACATAGAACGAGGTGGAGAATGTTCCGGTGGCATATTTTCCCTATCCATGCAATCATGGCCACATCACGCATCCGGCCGTGGTGATTTTGTTTTAAATTCGTTTTCCGATTACATCACTAAGGGGACATTCAATATTGACCTCAAAAATTGCATAATTGACATTATTATAGCAGAAATGGTAGCAGTTTCAACACGATTAACTATCGATTAAGGACACCTTATCAATTTTAACCGCTTCAACAGATAGCAAGCGTTGTACTGTATGTTTTTTTTTAAACATACTTCAAATGTTAAATGTAATACTAAGTCGTATTGAACGTTTGATGCCCGTTTTCAGCTATCCGTGGCACTGCTCATTGTGGCGGTGCATCTGGCACGTGCTAACCTTGCCGCCGAAAGTACTGTAACGTCGGGTAAACTTATAAATGCTGCACCACCGCCGTTGCCCGCAACGTCACTCGGCAGTCTTTACCGTACTGCCAGAGATGATTACAATGCTAGAAGGCACTGTTCCAACTGCGGACCAGGCTACGAACGAGATATGCGCAGCTACGCTCGACCCACGGGCATCACCGGGTACTACAGCGGAATGGGTGCGATCGAGGACGACCGGAATTGGTACTACCGTCCGGAGAGTTACGAGGACCGATACCGCGCAGGTGGAGGAGGATATCAGTCGGCCTACGGTGGCGCTTACCGTCAGCCCGCTTACATGGGGTGAGTGTTGAGCCGTCCGCAGGCTACTCGAGTCTAAGCGATAACTATTGTTACCAATGTGTGTCAGGTATGAGTACGATCGTTACATGCAACGACCCGACGATAGAGGGTACGGATATCCAGGGATGGCGATGAGGACGGGCTACTACGACGGTGGTGCCAGCAGGATGCCGTACTATCAGGAAATGATGCGTGGTTACGGATACCGCGGTAACGGGTACGATAACCTCGATCCGCACTATGACTACTACATGACGCAACGTGGTGGCGGCAGTCCGATGGGAATGTCGAACAGAGGTAATCCTTGCACTCTTCATCAAATACTACAAGCTCCTCGAGCTTGCTACGGTTATTAATTCGTCTCCATCTCGCTTAGATCGTTACTATGGATCCCAAGGCTACTACGACGATCGCATGATGGGCTACGGTGGACAGTACGATCAGAAAAACTTCCGACCATGGGACCAGACGTACAGGTACTCCAATCCTTACTACTATTATTAGTCGCTTCTCTTCGTGCTTACGCGCTCCGAGTGGAGTAAAATTGTAAATCTGCTTTATCTGACATAACAAGCCGAACTCAAGCCACATTTCTACTAGCGCTTATTAGCGTGTATTGTACTTGTTTTTGCCGAACGAAGTTCTTGTACATACAAATGTTCTGTTACGCATTTCCAAGACTAAGCTTTAAACTTTAACAACGCAAATCAAACACGAACCTACAATCCAGCGCCTACTGCTGCCTATTACTGCTTGTTAACGATCCTTGACCGGCGTGCGGAGCTTACAACCTGTTAGAAATAAACTTTTCTCCAAGTGTTACCCACTTCCACCCCCAAATGCTGTCAGTGCTACTCTAACCAACAAGTGCTTTAAATGCAACGCTTTGCTGCTACACTCAAGGTTGAACAGCTCGCAACAAAACATATGCAACTATTGTGGAAGGATTAATGGATGATGTGTTCAATAAAATCACAAAGGTATGAATTAAAGTTATTCCATGTTCGAAACGTGTCATTACTACGTGTCAATCGTGAACTAATCGTGAACGACCGATTAGTTTATGTGTGAGGTTTTACCTATCCAAGATTTCACCAGTATGCCATTACAAAATTGAGAAATACATTCCTGGTGTTGCAAAGATAGATTCAGATTACACTCATTAGTGCACAAAAACAAACGTTCATTTGGCAAAATACCTGATAAGTAACTTTATATTCTATGTGTGCTCCTTTATCAGGGTTGAATTCAAAAGGAGCAGCAAAAGTTCATGTGCCGAATGATCACCAATTACACAGTTGTCTGACCAAGACTGAGATCAGTGGTCTTCCTAGCTAAACAAATCGCTGCTAATCAATATTGCAAAGAAAGTTTAATCCTCGTTCAGTAACTCAACACAACTCAAACAATAACTCACCAGTGTCGGTAATATGCGAGGGAATCACTGCTTACCTTAGACTGATCCATATAGCCGCGTAGTCATGCTTTGTGTACAGGTACTGCTAACAAACTATTAGCGATTTGTGCGTTCAACCGTAGTTTGTCTTTGTACATACCAACCGCACATTAACATCTGGCGCACGTGACGTGAAGTTGGTTGTAGCAGTGGGCCCTAAATAAATAAACCTTTATTAACTGCTCCTTCAACCCTCAGAGGAATATCTGGTTTTGATAATTCTGGACGTGGTTATTATTTTGCAAGTCGTCCCTCGTCATCTTCCTCCTCATCACCACCACCATCATCACCCTCATCCACTCTGTCCGCACACGCATCATACCATGTCCAATCACAACCGGCATCCGCGTCGGGCTACGGTGGCCAACCGGATGGCAACCACGAGCGGCCAGGTCGTCCGAGTGGTGGAAACTACCGGCCGGACCAGTATCCAGCACATCCACATCAGCAGCAACAGCACAACGGACCCGATCGGCCCGACTACAGTCCACCGGACCAGTCGTCGCAAAACTGTTGCCGCAATCGTTACCCGGAAGCAGGTCATGCGAGCCAGGGTGGATCTTATTCAGCCCACAGCTCCAGCGGACCCAGCGCAGTCAGTTACGGGAGTGGTGGAGGCAACGGTCAAAGACCCTCGGCCTCGGGCGGAGCGGGTTGGAGTTATGCCGGCGGCAGTGGATCATCCTCCGGTGCCGGTTCCAGCACGGGTTACATAGGGGTGAACGTAAACTCGCATGGCTCGTACGGCGAGGCTCACAGCGGTCCGGGTCAGTATCCGGGAGGTGGTAGCAGCGGCACGGCCGCTCATGAATACGGCGACAATCGGGGAAGCGGCGATCATCGTCGTGAAACGGATCATCGGCAGCAAAGGTGAGTACGGCTCGATCATGACAGTATATGTGGTGTGGTTCTATGTACCTAACACCGTGGGTAAATTGTACAATTAAAGAAAACCCGTCATAGCACAAATTGCACAGCAAGCACAAGAGTCGGTTAGATAGTTGCGTAGCAAAAACTAGGTTAAAAATCTAGCGTTGAAAGCAGAACTTTTCTTCATCCTATTCATATTCTAGTTAGGCTCAAGTTATACGCACTAACATAGTCACTAAATAGTTTGATCTAGAATGCAAAACCATAGTTTGAAAGTAAAGCGATTGTACTACAATGTATAAATTAAATCAAAACGATAATTTACAAAACTATGCATGAAATGGAACGAAAATGCAAACGTTTTGTCCCTCGCAACCTAAGCCAGCAGGTCACACGGTAGGCAGTAATGCGAATGCAGCACAAAATCAGAAATGCTTTATTATTTGACCAGGACAACAAATGCACTCCCACCATTGCACACCCCGTTGCACCATCACTAGAAGAAAAAAACTTTATGCGGCAGCGGCAAAACACTTGCACCAACCATTGCACTAGAATTATTAGGTCCGAAGCGGAATGCCGTTTCTATTTTCCTTCGTCCTGCGATAGACCGGCGCAGCAGTGGTGAAAAATTTCGTTCACGTTTCATGGTGCTACCGGTTCCGAAAAATTCATACGGCTGCTGATGCAGCAGCATATACATCATCCCTGCTGCAGCTCTCGCGATAAAAATTCAAACACGTTGACCTGCATGATTTCGCAATTTTAACAGAAATGTGTATCATCAGCCAAACAAACTGCATGAGCATTCCACTGAACGATGCCTTACAAACCAATCGATGCATTTATTTCCGCTACTTGCTTAGTCGCGTAGCATATCTTAGACTTGTTCACCATCTCTCGATTTGCTCCAAACCATACGGTAGACTTTAATATGTTACGTTTCACACTCCACAAGCGTGCTCGGTAACTCGTTTGGTATTCACGGATCTCGTGATGAACGCTTCGTTACACTTCAAGACAATCGTTGCATCGCACCACAGTTAAGCCCACGACCATACGCCACTCGTCTCTTCAAACGATAGGTACATGATGAATGCTTTGCTTTGCTCTATTCTATGTATTCATACTCAATAGAAAGTCCCCAGGGAGGCGAGTAGAGTAATTTCCCTTCTTCTGCGAGTCAAACGTGAAAGCATTTGTCCAGCATTTTGTTCTTTGTAAAAAAAAGAATGTTTAGCAAATTGAGAAAGATTAGACAACTGTGTATACTTTTTTATTATTCTTCCCATTCATCATAATTCGCTAGCTGGTTATATTCGTTATTTCACACGTTTTTTTTTCAATTTGGTCAACCAAATATAAAAAAAACGGAAAACTTACTGTAAAACAACTAATTCGTGAAAAATAATTTAATTCTTTGTTAGATGATGCAATACACTTTTATACGCTGGTACATGCTCACGTATATACGCATATCCTTTGATGTACGATGTACGATTGTGTACACTGAAACCGTCACGTAATTCTTTAAACCTATTTACAGTTTGCTACTCTAGGTAAATACAAGTCCTGTGTACTGAACATTAAAGCTCACTTAGAAAACCATTGGTAAGACGTGGTACATTCTTCCCCCAACCTTCACAGCGCTTATGTCTTGGAACCGTTCAAAACAATGAACTAGAAGAGGAAACGTTTCCTTCTTTCCATCAGTCATTTTTCTCCTCGCTTGATGCTTTAGTAGTGTTTATGTCCGATTTAGAATACCCCAAATTCCTAACCATTAAAAGCAGAGCAATATTACTTTCTCCCCTACTAGCGCTGCCTATGGTGGACGGCCGCGGCCGGGGTCGCTAGGCGACACCAGCTATCTGATGGACCGGGACACCAGTCAGGGCAACCGCGTTTCCCCGGATCCGGGTCTCGAGCGGGCGACTGCCGATGACGACAATGATACGCGTGCCAAATCGGATAGCCCGTCCACTGTCGCCGCTGATGAGCAGAAGGATAACAGCGGCAGCGCACCGAGCGGTGAATCGGACATGCAACGCAACGATGGAAATGCATAACTCTCGAGTACGTCAACGACACGGTCACCCAGGATACGGAACAGCATCAGCAGTCTCATGCATGCCAGGATCAGGAGCTGCCACTAGTAGCGGCGTCGAAAATCTCAGTTCCCCTTTTATCTGAGCATGTAGGAAAACAAACCCAAGGAACGAAGCGGCCTGTTGGCTGTCGCAACCCTAATCCGGTGTGATGTGTTTCTTATTTTACAAGAAGCACAATTCATGCCTGATCTTCGTCCTTCTCCTTCTCCTCGTCTTCCTCCTCCAGTACGTTGTAGTATAAGTAACACTTAATTTATAACTCAAATAAAGCTCTCAAACATCACTGGTGCAGCGTGCTTCTGAATGCTACTGAACCGACATCGTTCGATTGTAGTCATGCCCGAGCGGACAGACACCCGGCCCGGCAAATATGAGTGCACACTTGTCGTTTACCGCGTGCCAGATTTCGACACCGAAGCGCTCACGAATCCGATTATCCATGACGACGTTCTCGAAGTCATATCCAAGATTTCCGTCGCGATAATGCATCAGTAGTCCTTCTTGCTCCGGTACGGCGTACTCGTGGGTGTCTACAAATTTCCGAAAAACAAAAAGAAAGCGGGTGATATAGCGGGGCAACCCAACAAAGCAAGACTTTGCAAACGGTACGGATTCCTGCCTGCTCCGAACTTCACCTTACCTCTAACTGCCTGCCACACCATATGGTTTCCCGCCTCAAGAACGTTTCGACCCTTCAACACGTACTTGCTGCGATTGTGGTGCAGCAGTGGGTTTTTCGTCCGCACGTTACGCACCTGGGTATAGAGGTACGTGTTGTTTGCCCCGCGCGGCACGGTCGAAAAGTCGGGCGCGTAGATGTCGTAGAAAAACACACCCTGAAAGTTGAACGAGTGCACGTCGTATCGATCCACTGTTTGCAGATACTCGAGCAGCGTTTCGTTATCGCCGGCGGGAAATAGTAACTCGTCGAAGTCGACAATCGCCGTGTATCGAAAACCCCCGGCAACCGTCGCACGATAGAAGCAGTCGTTCAGCGCCACGAAGATGCCCTCGTACCGGAGCTCACTCTCGAACTGGTACCCTGTCAGCGCAAAAAGTGGTGCATCGTTATGCTTCATCGAACAGAGGATTCACTTACACACGGTGTGTTACGAACGGCCACGTGCCTGTGAAATGCCAATCCAACACCTGCACCAGTCCGGTGGCTTGATAATGCCGCAGCACGGCGTCCACCTCCGCCGTGGCCGACTTGTTGTACACGTAGAAACGTTCAGCCCCATTCATTCGGTAGTATTCGAAGAATTCCACCACGCGTAGAGCATGCTGGAAATTATGATGCAGCGGGCCAACGCAGACAGCCAGGGATCGTGTGGGTGCGGACCGGAAGAGCCGATCTGTCTGTGGATACCTGCACGCCCGAATCCAACCGACATTAGGTGATTTTAATCTCAGAAACTCGAGCACTCCACTTACTTTATACGCACGAAGGTTGTTGCTTCTCGCATACTGGGTTCAGCGTGGTAGCTAAGGGCAACCTCATCCGGGAGGCGCGCCTCACGCTTGGAAACGTTTCCAGCCAGCTTGCATATCACATAGCTCGCTGCGAACTCCATATTCCAGTGTTCGTGCACGGCTGCCACCTCGTCGGCACGGTGCTGCGCTACATAGGTATTATCAGATCTATGGGCAAGAACAGGTTATCAAAACGTTGTCTTTATCAGCAGAGGAATAGGCAGATATGCTTGCCACTCCGTTGCCCCAGCGCAGTGACAGGAAAGTCATCGCGTTCTACACCTGCTACACATCGTTTAAGGCTTTTACCTGAAGTTGCAAAATACTTCCGATTTTTGCACATGGAACGGTAAGATTGCAAATATACGAATGCTTCCAAACGGCAGGAAACCGTCCGGCACGAGGTACGAGTCTGAAAAGCATTGAGTAATCGATGAGAGGTGACGTTTTCGGTTTGGAGCAAACCACTTGCGGACACTCACCAACCACCTCGAGCCGTGGATCGAAGTAGGCCGAGTATATCTTAAACCTCCTGGATGGGTCACCTATCGGCAGCCACCGATCGTCCTTTCCCGTGTCTTCTGTGTCCGCCGGCCAGTTGCCGTTTCCATACACCAGCGAGACGGATCGTTGATAGAGCGGAAGTGTTTGGTGGATATATTTTTGCTGCAATTCATCACACACCTAGATTAAGGCCGGCTGGCTTCCTGTTTCCAGACGGGTCCATGCATGCGAGTGTTACTTACAAACAAAACTCTCCTGTAGTAAAGTAGTCCGAGTGCCGTCAGCAGAATGAGACAAAACACGCCATATTTTCGTGTAAAGCGATTGGAGACTAATGAATACGCAAAGTTTTTGGCAGGCGGGCTGTAACGGATTTCAAAATGCATGCAATCATTTGTCTGCCAGAAATGCACAACCCAACCTATAGCCTCCCTTAAGCCCGAACGGGATCTATAAACAACGGAACAACATCCTTTACATGCCTGTCTTTGCTAGGCTTCCGGTTTCTTCCGTAGCTTCTCAAATCCCGACCCGACTTCTCGGTTGATGGCGGAGGAAGCGAAAGGATCCGTTTGCTGAGACGCAATTTTCCTTTTTTTGTTACGCCGTACGCAGCTGATGCATTGCACGCTATTTGGAAGGACCCCCGGGATATGGACCCTTCCAAAGCGGTTATAATCCCTTTTACCTTCATACGGTCGTTTCCTTGCGGCAGAAAGACCGAGAGTCCTTCGTTTCTTCGTATGTGTAATTGTTGACACGTTTCTTCTCGAAAAGTTCCCAAGAGAAAATCCTAGCAGTTATGACTCAACGGCGCGTAATATTTCTTTGTATCTGAAGCGATGATGAAGATACGCTGTTTTCCCCAAAAAGCAAGAAGCGTACGTATGCTTCATATTTGCAAAATTTTACCCAAAATAGGTATCTCAAAAAGACAAAGTTCTTTAGCCAAAACTAGTTCATAATCAACACAATTAAAAGTGTCGTTGCCGACATCGTTTTCAAATACGAATCTCAACCATTTAAACATACCGCGATGATGATAAGAATCTGTAAAATTGTCTGACCTGTACACAATTACACTCGCGAACAAATACTGGCCACTCACTTCGTCAAACATTACTCTGGAGTGCCGTTATTTCGATGGAAGCAGGCCTTGGTCAAACGCATTGAGCACGCTTGAAACCTTTCAACTGTCGCCAGAATCGATTTTTGTCTTGCATTCTCAGCAGACTTCCCTGCTTCCTCATTCATAGGTTATTGTGGTCAGTTTGCTTTATTGACTTCAATTAACAGTGTACATTTTTTAATCAAAATATGTACTAAAGTTTAGAAGTAGCTTGTATGGTTAAAGTTATTTTAATGGCATTCCGATAATCTTACACAAATGATACCATTAGACCAGTCCGCGCTGGCGACAATCAATTCGCTCATAAGCTGTCTTCTCATGAGCGTCGTAAGGAACACTTAGGACGTCATTAATGGTTCATTTGTAGGCAGATAATTATGCAGCAGCTAGGAAAGAAAACTTAAAGCATGACTGTCATAAAGCAATGAGTACGAGTTTCTAAAATGAAATAGACCTAGGAAGACCTTTTACCCATTTCGAGACGAGGCGCCTGCAGATTGCCGAAGCCATTGTCTAGCGTTTGCGGTGAAGCACAGTTGCACAGACATCACCTGGCGCTAGTCTCATGACGGCAGACGAAAAGTCCGGGTTTTTGGCAGGCGGGCTGTAACACTCAGCAAACGGATCCTTTCGCTTCCTCCGCCATCAACCGAGAAGTCGGGTCGGGATTTGAGAAGCTACGGAAGAAACCGGTAGCCTAGCAAAGACAGGCATGTAAAGGATGTTGTTCCGTTGTTTATAGATCCCGTTCGGGCTTAAGGGAAGCTATAGGTTGGGTTGTGCATTTCTGGCAGACAAATGATTGCATGCATTTTGAAATCCGTTACAGCCCGCCTGCCAAAAACCCGGACTTTTCGTCTGCCGTCATGAGACTAGCGCCAGGTGATGTCTGTGCAACTGTGCTTCACCGCAAACGCTAGACAATGGCTTCGGCAATCTGCAGGCGCCTCGTCTCGAAATGGGTAAAAGGTCTTCCTAGGTCTATTTCATTTTAGAAACTCGTACTCATTGCTTTATGACAGTCATGCTTTAAGTTTTCTTTCCTAGCTGCTGCATAATTATCTGCCTACAAATGAACCATTAATGACGTCCTAAGTGTTCCTTACGACGCTCATGAGAAGACAGCTTATGAGCGAATTGATTGTCGCCAGCGCGGACTGGTCTAATGGTATCATTTGTGTAAGATTATCGGAATGCCATTAAAATAACTTTAACCATACAAGCTACTTCTAAACTTTAGTACATATTTTGATTAAAAAATGTACACTGTTAATTGAAGTCACCGTACCGTACTTTATTCATGACCACGCCGGATGCACATCACATGTCTATGTGTGTGTGTGCCTAACACAAAGACGTGTACGATCGGAGATCCAGGTGATTTTTCTTTCAGGTCTTCAGGTCCCCCCTCCCTCGTGAACGAAACGCCTTTAGACAACTTTTCCATTGTGATTTAAAAGAACCAGAAAGACAAGAAATCGTCCTGGAAAGACGGTGTAGCTTGCGATACTGTGGAATGTGTGTTACGTAGTCGAATTAAAAGGGGACGAATTAAATCTTGATGCGATAGTGGGGTGATGTAATTCCCAAACCCTACTAGATTTTCTTATTCAAACCATGGGAAAAATCTCCCCTCGCATAGGGGACACGATTGCGATGGCTGTAACGATCCGATGAAATCCTGTTCTACTGGTTGCACTGAAACATACCGGTTTTGGTGACGAAGAACATTCTCCTTACTAACGATAAAAGTAGTGAAGGTATGTGAGAAAATTAATACAAATGGAAAACGAGCATTCCAAGACAATTTTACAGATTCTTATCATCATCGCGGTATGTTTAAATGGTTGAGATTCGTATTTGAAAACGATGTCGGCAACGACACTTTTAATTGTGTTGATTATGAACTAGTTTTGGCTAAAGAACTTTGTCTTTTTGAGATACCTATTTTGGGTAAAATTTTGCAAATATGAAGCATACGTACGCTTCTTGCTTTTTGGGGAAAACAGCGTATCTTCATCATCGCTTCAGATACAAAGAAATATTACGCGCCGTTGAGTCATAACTGCTAGGATTTTCTCTTGGGAACTTTTCGAGAAGAAACGTGTCAACAATTACACATACGAAGAAACGAAGGACTCTCGGTCTTTCTGCCGCAAGGAAACGACCGTATGAAGGTAAAAGGGATTATAACCGCTTTGGAAGGGTCCATATCCCGGGGGTCCTTCCAAATAGCGTGCAATGCATCAGCTGCGTACGGCGTAACAAAAAAAGGAAAATTGCGTCTCAGCAAACGGATCCTTTCGCTTCCTCCGCCATCAACCGAGAAGTCGGGTCGGGATTTGAGAAGCTACGGAAGAAACCGGAATTCGTCCCCTTTTAATTCGACTACGTAACACACATTCCACAGTATCGCAAGCTACACCGTCTTTCCAGGACGATTTCTTGCCTTTCTGGTTCTTTTAAATCACAATGGAAAAGTTGTCTAAAGGCGTTTCGTTCACGAGGGAGGGGGGAAGACCTGAAAGAAAAATCACCTGGATCTCCGATCGTACACGTCTTTGTGTTAGGCACACACACACATAGACATGTGATGTGCATCCGGCGTGGTCATGAATAAAGTACGGTACGGTAAGGCGTAAATCGGACCCGTAAAGTCCGATCCGTAACGAAGGGTCGCTATGTATGGCGCGGCATGGCGGTAGTGTGATAATGGCGGTGTAACAACTTTTCCCATGCTGGTACCTTCACCGTACGACAGACCATCGCAATGTGCGAGGGGTCTTTTGCTTTCCGTGCGAGAAGTATTTAAGCCCGCCGCTTTCGTCATCACAGTGTTCAGAACCATTTGAGCGATCGGGCAGGATAGATCGGCTCTACCAGCGAGGCGGTACAGTGTGTGGTACCCAATTTCAACTGGCTCGACTCAGGATAGCCATCGCTTTCTGCCGGGACCATACCGGATGGTCCCATTTGCTACAGAAACAGTGCACCGAGTCGGGCCAGGAAGCTGCGAAATTTGGTCAAAGTGAAAATCGAAATCGTAACGAAGTGTGTGAATCGAAAAGTTCTGAACGGAAAGCAAAGTGGAAGTGGTTCCAGCACGAATTTGCATCACGAGACTTCACCTGTTGAAACGAAATTGACCCATCATCGACGATGTTTGTGGAGGCATTTGCTGAGACTCTGGAAGCAGCACACAAGCTGGCGATCGATACGAAGGAATCACTGGTAGGTTTTTTTCTTTTGGTTCCATTAACAGTAGAATGATCAATAGCTTAGCTTGATGTTTAAAAAGTTCGTATTTGTATTGGTATCATATCAAAAATTGCTTTTTCTATTGGAAGAAAACTAACCGCTACTCACCGTTTGCCATAACTATTTGGATTTCTCTTTTCATCAATTCTTAAATGAGAGGAAATACATATTTTGAATACAGCATTATACCACTAATTAACACTAAAAGGTTAAATTCATTTTCCATTGGCTACCTTGAAAATAGTACCAGAAAATAGTACGCTAAGTTACTAAAGGAAAATTACAAAAAAATGATATAACGAGTCCGCACTTGTAATCATCTTTAAGCATTTGAGCAACGGCTACAGTTTTTCCAACCATTTTTTCATCTGAACATTTTACAAGACTTTAAATGGAATAAATAAAACCGGATGAATAAAAAAGCTACAGCAAATTTGCTAACAAACAAATTTACAAAATGAATTTTCAAAGCACCCACCGTGACATTGATTTTACACCGGAAAGCAATAGCAACAATCGTATCATTCAAACATAAATGAAGAGCCCTTTTAAAAGCTTTCGTTACAACCCCATCAAGGAAAGTTAGACCGATTTGAATCATTTTTTCAAAATTTTATTCAGTATGGTCTTGGCTAGTTTTTAAAGGTTATAAATTATGATGGAAATTCAACGCAATGGTGTGATATTCGTGAAAATGTTAAATCGCTTTTAAATTACGTAACCCATCAACATGCCACTACTCAAAATCCTCCGATCAAGAATCAGCATATGGCTGATATGGTTTTCGTAAGATATTACTCAAAATTTTTAGTACCGTTTTCAAATTTCATGCACAAAATTTTATATATTTTTTCATTCTCCACAATTGCCACGAGCATTTCAACAATATCGCTTTAAATTAAATAACTTTATATATTACTCATTGAAACCTATTTAGCCTGAAAACCTGAAACCAATCCCTAAAAGGTTTATAGCCGCAAAAAATATTGAAAAACCTATGGTAAAGTCGATCGACTAGTAACGATCCTGTTTTGGCATAAACACAACAACATATGATTATTCAAAAGCATCTTGTCAGTTCGTTTATTTTATTTAAACAAACAACAACACAAAAACATCCTTTATCCTATCGCATTACAAAACAGGTATATTACTAAAGGAAAATTACTAAAAAATGATATAACGAGTCCGCACTTGTAATCATCTTTAAGCATTTGAGCAACGGCTACAGTTTTTCCAACCATTTTTTCATTTGAACATTTTACAAGACTTTAAATGGAATAAATAAAACCGGATGAATAAAAAAGCTACAGCAAATTTGCTAACAAACAAATTTACAAAATGAATTTTCAAAGCACCCACCGTGACATTGATTTTACACCGGAAAGCAATAGCAACAATCGTATCATTCAAACATAAATGAAGAGCCCTTTTAAAAGCTTTCGTTACAACCCCATCAAGGAAAGTTAGACCGATTTGAATCATTTTTTCAAAATTTTATTCAGTATGGTCTTGGCTAGTTTTTAAAGGTTATAAATTATGATGGAAATTCAACGCAATGGTGTGATATTCGTGAAAATGTTAAATCGCTTTTAAATTACGTAACCCATCAACATGCCACTACTCAAAATCCTCCGATCAAGAATCAGCATATGGCTGATATGGTTTTCGTAAGATATTACTCAAAATTTTTAGTACCGTTTTCAAATTTCATGCACAAAATTTTATATATTTTTTCATTCTCCACAATTGCCACGAGCATTTCAACAATATCGCTTTAAATTAAATAACTTTATATATTACTCATTGAAACCTATTTAGCCTGAAAACCTGAAACCAATCCCTAAAAGGTTTATAGCCGCAAAAAATATTGAAAAACCTATGGTAAAGTCGATCGACTAGTAACGATCCTGTTTTGGCATAAACACAACAACATATGATTATTCAAAAGCATCTTGTCAGTTCGTTTATTTTATTTAAACAAACAACAACACAAAAACATCCTTTATCCTATCGCATTACAAAACAGGTATTACCAGTCAACTAATTTACAGAACGCAATCAGGAGGTTTCTGAAGAATCCTTACCCGGTAGATTTATTAAATTTCAATAATCAATTTTACCATGAGAGCCGTCCAGACAAAATCTATAATAAAATCTCATTTTTCTGAAATAGCTACAAAGTTGTACCGAACGAATAGTTTGCACATCAAGCACGATGCAACGGCACCATTCTACGTTTAGTCAGCCATTGTGTAGAACAGATTTTGTTTATTTATTTCCTTAAAATCTGTTTTATACAATATCTTTGCAGTGGCTATTCGATTTTCTTAACCAAATTTAAACATTTTTTTCATTAATTTTAGTCTAAAACCTACTCAAAAGTAATCCAAATTTCACATTACTCATTTTCGTTACAGACTCGAACCGACAGAGTTGTTCTGCAACAACGAGAAACAGCAATTCGCCATACCGGACTGGGGATGAAGGCAATATTCGCTTCAAACAGCAACCGACCACCCACTAATTAGTCGATGAAACATACATCATGCCATCGTGGCTCACAAATCATTTAAATCCAACGAATTCTACTGCGTTCATAATGGCCACTCAATACACGGCCGTCACAAGGATCCCAAGAAAGCGTGCCGACCGCTAGGCAAGTGCCATAGCTCACGCGCACGGTATCTGCGTCATGGAGAAGATGTTAGAAAAATCTAAACATGACTCGATCTCGGCAAACGAGACTCCACTCATCATGGAACGCTATTCATCAACATCGTGGGGATGCAACTCCTGTCCTGTTCACACGGGAACGAATGCCTGTCCTGCAGACAGTGAACACCTCGAGGAAAAGGCACCGAAAACACGTCCCGGTTCTACAGCAAGCATCACATTTTTCATCATTCATCGTACCATAGTCATGAAGTTAATACTGTCACGTTTGAATTGTCCGTTTGATTACTTCTAGTGCCTTTACAACGTACGGTAAATTTAACAAAATTTAATTCCTCCACCACCACCTGCCCCCCCCCCCTCCAACCCCTTCATTAATCATGTGACCATGTGTACCGAAGAGAACCCGGAGAAAAAAAACACAATACAATGAGAAAAGGCCACCTAATGAACACAATACCCACGTAAAAGAGAATCCTACTGCATAGGTAAAAAGCAGAAGTATATGTTACCGCATACGTAAAAAGCAGACGGCTGAAAATCGTTATTACGTTCATAGTTTATACACTGTTAACTAGTTTGTAGGAACCAGCAATGCACACGCGAATGACTGTAGCTTCTATACTCTTTTGGCAGGAAAAAACGCAAAACGGAAATATGTTTTCCAAAAAAATAAAACACAAACTGAAGCTTCAGACCCGAAAGCAAACTTTGCAGTAAAAGTAACTATTACCGATTGGATAAAAAAAAAATATGACTACACTTTTGATAACAGTGAATAGAACAGCACATACTTCTTTAACAACGAACTTTAACTATAATAATTTCTTACGATTTGTTATATCAACAAATGTACCAATTCAGTTCAAAATTAAAAACTGCTATATCTAATAATCTACTTACTTAAATTTCAGTAAACATCTCTAAGCTGAAAAGTTTTAGTAGCTACTTAACCATTAGAACAAGACAAAAGACACAACTCAAAAACATACAAGTAGTTTTCCATTTTGCCTTTATTTAAAAAAAACTGTGTTTTATGTGTGAAAAGTCAACATTGAAGCGATTAATGAAATAAATTTATCTGCGATTCGTCAACCCATGGATGTGAGACTGTTATTGATTTGTTAACCTTTGCTGTATTATGTTTATCTGTCCTCTAAGAGATGCTCTGGCTCTTTCCAATCGCAGGCTCGCACGTTCGGGAGACGCGTAGCAGTTCCGTTGCGTAGCCCAATTGTCTACGATATTGGCGGAGGTGATGAAAGAAACGTGCCTCAAACGTGGCACAGTGCGCAAACGCGAGAATTGGCCATCAGGCTCCATCTGTCTGGCGGCTTGTGCTGGCCAGTGTGTCGAAGCGCTCGTCTAGGGGCAGTTTCAAGGTCTTTTTAGTGTGTCGTAAATGTTTTGAAAACACTAATAAGAATTACTCCGTGCCAACACCGTTCGGCTGTGGAAAGCTACAGCTCCATGTAAAAGCTACTTCGTTATCGGTGTGAAAATCGTCTCTGGAAGTGAACAGTGCATATTGTGTTTTTGGTTGACGTTGTGCATATTTGGTGCTGTGTCTATCTCTCTCTCTACATCTGTTTTATTTACTTTTTTTTTATAAACACTATCGGAATTCTAACAGCTGATGTCGACACTCGAAGTTAGTTTTGAGTAGGAATAACGCGGTGCCAAAAAATCATACTGATGCAACTATGTTCAGGGGATTTTAGACAGAGTTGGGATGAACGTTACGATGGTATTACAGTATACAAGCTGTAATCGTGAATTCACTTCTTATTACTATTTGGAGGTAAGTAAGAAATCCATCACTCGCTTGTTAACAACCATCCGCGTGATGCGTTATTATTATTTTTACATTATCGATTACTTTACCACGCGTTGCTATAGCGTACCGGTGTTCATGATATATACGAGGTGATTCCTAGGTTGCTGTTTTATGTAAACAACTATTCCTTTGAGGCATATTTTATACGAGACATTTATCCAAATTGAGAGTTCTATCCAAATACACTTTTTAATGTTCACAGCACTTGACCCCAATCAAAATTAACAATAATATTGAAAACAAATTTGTTATTTATCAAACAAATGTAAACAAACGGTTAGATGCTTGCAAAGCATCAACACACAATAAAAGCATTGCGGAAAAACATTCAAGCTCAGAATTTGAAAATAATTACGCCGCTTGCACAACAGATTGCATACATTTAGGCGTTTCTCGTTCATGACATGCTGGTTGCATATTTTGCAATTTTATGCAGTAGTATGATAATGCATTAAATGATGAAAATAGTACATAAATAATGAACACTTCAAATGAAACAGTAATTTAATGTGCATTAACAGGGCACTTTGAAGCGCATGTTATACATGCACAGAACCGCTCATCTTGTAGCTTACCATATAAATACTTTGAAAATAATATATTGCAACGCAACGAGCTGAACGATTTATTCCTTAGTGTGAGTTATTACTTTTCATATCGCATATCGACACTTCGACATGAAAAACGAAACCAGCCGAGAAACTTTACGCCCATTTTCAAAGGCTTGCTCACTGTACGGGCAGAACTGAGCTAGAGCAGACTAGTGGCACGGCACGACGCAACCCATCAATTGTCAATAATGTTGAAGTTTTGCAAAATATCTTCTTTCAAACAACGTGAAAGTGAGAATGTTAGGCTCCCGTTAGGCGAGGGATTTGTGTCATTTGTTCGACGTCATTCTACGCGACTCGTAAGGAATTCCAGGCCTGAGCCTCGTAAACGGATCGGCAATGATTCGATGTCTCCATCATTGGCTAGGTATGCATATTTTACGCGATATGGGAATTCGGCACAAAAAGTTTACAGGAAACTGGAAGCTCTTATCTGGAAGATGCGATTTAGTGGTGTTGTGTTCAGACGTCGGTAGAACTGATCTACTAAGACAAAACGATTCGCATGAATGCATACTTTAGACCTCGAACTACTAGCTCTCTTTTTCTTTCTCTCTTTACCGACAGCGCAACAAACATTCATGCACCCCAAAGCATATGTAAAGGTAGGCAAAAGCAAGATGAATTAATATTATTACTATAGTTTTGTCAGTTGAATTTAGTAATAAACTTTTTTCGTAAAAAGATCAGTACAACATATCAGACACCAAACGCTCCTAAGGGGTTCGTTTGAAACTGAAACACTGATACATTGCTGATCAATCATGCGTATGATCTTGCACGACCCAAGGACAATTCACCGTGCACGCCATAAGGTAGACATTCCTCTTTCTGTCGCGCAGCTCAGTGCCGGAACGATCACAATTAGAATGAATAAGAGAAAACAAAGAAAATAGGAGTGAGATAGAAAGTGAATGAAGCATGAATTGCGATTGGATGATGCTCACCTACAAGGTTCGATTTGTTTCTTTTCGTGTAAGTGTGTATGTGTGCGTGTACGTAGAGAATAACATTTTGAAATGCATTGTTTCAAAATCTGTACTGTTGCAAGTTATCACAAGGGCAGAAAAGAAGGTACAACTGTAATATCAACGCGCGGAAGCAGCGAATCATGCACCGTGTCGTAGGGCTTCTTCTTTAGCACACCCTGAAAATGAGCGCCCGGGGAAGAGGTTCGCTCCAAGTTTAAGAATTAGTGACGCCAGTACAGTGCGGCAGAGTGTAGGAGTTGTATCGGCGTTTCCTTGAACGTGTGGCCTTCGTGTAGTACGCTGAGTGTCGTAGGGTCGTGGGCATATCAGGAGAAATTGTGAACAGATGGATTTTGATTTCGTGATACCGGGCTTGTCCAGAATCTAGCAGAAACTATGAAGTTGAAGTGTCCTTCGCCGTTGTGTCTCGCCTCCGAATCGGACAACGGTTTGCGGAAACAGCTCGGTAACTGCGACTGTCTCGGTACTGGTTTGAAGGTGTACAAAAGTGAAATTTACAGTAGTGTCGGCACTTCTGCTGAAGCTGGCAGTACTGGCGGTGATGCGGCTAAAAAATCCACCCGCCACCGATCCGTATCGTTCCTGAAGCGACTTGGCAGTAACATCCTCCACAATCTCGGCCCAGGCGGTATGGGAAGCGGCGCTAAGATAAGTACTTGCCCGGGCCCCCCGCATCAAGTTTATCGTGCCTACGATGAGGATCACAGTATGCCGCCTCCGTCCTACTGGGGCATCGCTAGCCCCGAGGTGACCGAGGAAACCGTCACTAGCCGCGATAGTCGCGACGCAATGGACAACGGCGGTGATCTACGGGCTTTCTCGGTGACGGCGGGCACAACATCAAACGCGTTCGGCGATCGCGATCGATACCTGTACCGATCGTTCCACCAGTACGTCTACACGCCGCAGTCACAAGGAAATGGAAAGTATGCTATCGAGCGAAAGCACAAAGTGAAGAAACGTGACCTCCTCCTCCAAGAGCGCCATTCCGGCACCCGGGAACGCAGCCAGGAGCTGCGGACGGAGATGAAGCGTGAATCTAAAACACAGGCAGGCAGACCATGTGAATCTTTCCCGGCGAATCGTGAGACACGTACGGGTAAGGCATACGTAATTGGAAGAAATTTCCTAGACGCCGCACCAAGTTCCATGCAATGCATAATAAATAAATGCCAAAATTGAGTTACCATGCATGAAACGCAAGAAGTCCGAGATCCGGTCGCAAATATGTTTAAGTGACCATTTTCTTCCTTCAAATCTTAAATTTTGTATGTATCGTGTGCAAGGTTTCGAAACTTATATAAACAAATGAAATAACCTCAGGATGGGCTATTATTCAAATTAATAGCAAAACTAAAATGATAGATACTACATTTACGTAGTTATATCTCAATAACTTCAAAACTTGACTACTGCCAGTTGAAGATTTACCCCACCATTGCATGTAATGTGCTGGTTAATTTCAACCAATGCAAACAATATTAACGACACTTGGCTCCCCCTCGCTCCGTACGGCTTCAGTTCCGCATACGTACCGGAGGACATTGCACAATGGAATCATCATTTGACGCTTAGCTGCGTGCAGAGTACTGTGTAACCGTACCGCGCCAGAAGAGAGTGCTGTAGGCGCGTTTCAAACACACACAATGGCAAATGGGCTCGCGTCAGCTCACCTCCGGAAAACCGCCGATGGGCCGAACAATATTGAAGGGTCACCGTGTACCACCGACAATGCTGCCGGCAGGCACAGCGGGACACACCTGAATAGGGAAGCAGTTTGGAAAATGGCCAAGCCTTTTCCTCCGATTCGATTCGTGCTTGATCAATGTTTTTTTAACCATGAATGTTCACCAACCTTCCGAATAGCATTGCATTGCATGTTCGTATGTGCTGCTGTCGGAGCTAAGATTTATCGCACTATCGGACGTTGTGCTTATAACTAATTGCATTGTATTGAATAAGTCATAACTTAATACTCCATTAATATGGGCCATACTACAGGATTCTGGGAGTCTACAGTTGCCTGTCCAAAACTGTCTAGTTATGTGCACAACCACAATAGTTTATTGTTATCATTGAAGCATGATAGCTTTGCTGGACTATCCTTCAATAATATCGCAGTATTTCTATAACACAACATACGCACATACTAAAAGCAGAAACTTCATTATCATTTTTATATATTCATCCATAAACAGAACGCTTAAGCTAGATACATACCACATATCCAAATTTAAGACTAGAACCCCTTACAAATCTGGAACTAGAACGCAAACCAACCACCAACACAGGTGCGCTGGTCGATGCTTGTTTGGTTCCGGCTCCAAAGCACCTGCTCTCTCATGCACCATCCCTCGTCCAGTGTTTCCAGATCGTGCAACTAAACAATCGAAAACAGTCGAGTAGTACACTCCCGATATCCGGAGTACAGCATCGATGCAGAAATCGATTTTCAAAGCGTATCTCGTTTCATTGTAAACTAGCCGTCCTTTTCCTGCCGCAGAACGGTGGAATGGTCGAAAAAGATGCAACACTGCCACGGGGGCTAGTTCCTCACAAAATTTGTGCTAGAGCTCGCTTCATCCGGCATGCTGCTTACAGGTAACCGACAGCACACATCGGCTACGGCATATTTGTGCGAGCGAGGCTTGGATCATTCATGCGTAACGAATGGTGACTGAAATAACAATAAAAGAAACCCAGCGACACATCATCTGCAAGTTGCAGATGAAACGCTACTAAAACGTTGACTCGTGTACGCTCTGTACCGCTAGTACAGGGTTTTTTTTATGTTAAATTCACTCTTGTACGGTGAGGTTACCAAGTGCTTACCAAACCTTTTGAGTGATGCAGAGTCGTATATGCGAATTGAACATGGAAATCTCTGTCTTCCATGTCAATCCTCATGCATTCGGGAGTACTGAAGATTCGAATCTTGAATACAAGATTCATACGAACGATAACTCTCAAAGAATCGTGAAGCACAACAACTAATCAGCATCGAAATGTTATAGGTACGTATAGAGAATATTATCTTCCTGTCTTGGACACGTAGCGTTACATTTCCTACACCGGCATCGTTATAACCTAGATGAAGCGCGCGCAGGAGTGTTGACGAAGCATTCAGCTCTTTTTGCATCACTGCATTCCACTACCTACAAATGGCTCTGCTCATTGATCCGAATCAGGCGTAAATCGCGCACGCTTGATTGCGTTTGTGACCCTTGCATACAATACACGGTTCGATCAAAATTCCGTCGCCGGAGGGCGATTTCGAGCATGATGTCGAATACCGTGTAGTTTTAGTTTATGCTCGAAACACAGTGTTTTTAGAAATAAATATAAATTATATACACTTAACCACACCTGAGTGTGGTTTAGGAACATTTAAAAAATCAACTCAAAACCCAAGGGTATGTGATAATATTCCAGTTTAACAACAACAAAAACCTTGCGCTGCCTTCAGCTAATTAGTATCTTTTTGCAATTGCCTTGTCGTACGAAAAAAACCTTAAATTTGACATAAGACAAATTCAGACCGCACCCTGCTTGATTAACACAATGCTTGGCTTGCATCTCCCTGCGCCAGTCAGGCCCAAGCTATTCAGCTTATTTTCCGGCATCGATCATGCGGTCGAATGAATGATCAAGTGCCAGCTACCTCCATGTGCACAACAACCCTGTTTAACTTCGCTACTCTATTGTCACGCATTTCATCCCGTCCCATTACCAAGCCCAACGGCTAACCTTCGGGCGCGAGCCCCACGAACGAAGTCATCGGTCAAACGAAATGGAAATGAAAACAAACATAAAAACCGAACTGGTCAAACGGATCGTATACTTGGGGCTCGCACACACACATACGCACCGGAACGTGCAGCATGCTGTATTTCAACTTGTGGAAGGGCAGACCAGCTTCGTTAACGTATATGCTCCCAACGACTAACTCTCGCATTTTTCGACGCTCAGAATCCATAATGTCGCGCAGGCCCGCAGTGTGTGCGTTCATTTAATTATCATCAACACAAAAATCCCATCTACCAGGGCTGTGAGGCAGGGAGGCCTAGTGTCTCTTGGTCTCTCGGTCTCTCTTTTTGTCGCACGAGTTTGCTACTACACTCGCTGGAGAGGCCGAAGCATGGCTTCGGTTCCAGTGCGGCGGTCGACGAGAACGCGCATACATTTAACGCTTACCACCATTAAGCCAACCGTGGCTGGGACTGTGAAGCAAGGGTGAAAGATTAAGAGGCATGAGAGAATCGATTGCAGCGCCGACTATGACGCGCAAAAATCCATGACTGTTAAGTTCCGGCGTACAGATGCAGAGCACGAGAGAAGCTTAAGTTTGGAGAGCCAATTTCGAGATCTTCACATCAAAGCGCATGCTTGTCCCATAAAGTTATGTGAACAGTTTTTTCAAGCCAAACTTAGAACGAAATAATCAAGTTAATCAACTGCTTCTTCACATAGCTCGGTGCATACAAATCCGCCTAGCCTCTGGAGTTTTTTTTTTTGTAAAACCATGTTTGCGGATGTATGCGGCGGAGCACGATCCGCACACTATGTACAAGCGTATCTCCCCTACTAACCTAGCTGAACCCGAATCGGTCAAATCATTGGCAGAGGCGAACATGCAAGCGAACTCCGCACCCGAGCGGTGGTTGTCGGTGGAGTTGGCGGATGTATACGGACGGAGGGACAATAACAAACAGCAGCATTCAACGCACGGCGCGAGAGCGGCCAGACCGTCTAAACACCACATCGCGATCGGGCCGCGATGATGTCGACGGTGAAACCAGTCGCGCACAGTATCGCGTTACAGCTCGAACGATAAAGTTCAAACCCCCGTCCGTCCGCAGTGAGTCGC
This sequence comes from Anopheles cracens, assembly GCA_002091845.1. Lineage (NCBI taxonomy): Eukaryota > Metazoa > Arthropoda > Insecta > Diptera > Culicidae > Anopheles > Anopheles cracens. Next base: position 25,525 of record KZ068802.1, read on the forward strand.
GCGAGTCGTGGTGTGTTGCGCGCGCGTTGGCCCGCCGTATCGTCGAACGAACGCGAGAACACACGAGTCGCACCGTACTAACCCGGCGGCTGGCTATGGCCCGCGTTGTGATTTCCTAACGCATCGAATTAAATTGTCCACCGAATAAGCGCAACTCCCCTACAAGCATTAGACACCCGAAACTGGTGGCTGCTGTGATTAGTGGAACCCTTGCGTTAGAGATTTCGGACTCACCCTTCGAGTGCGCATTCCAAAGAATCTTCATCTGCGCATAAGCACCAAACGCTTATTGGCAGCATCGTTGAAATCAGAATCTCCAGCTAAACTAGCTCATCCGGTTTCCGGTGCTCGACATGCTATAAAGGTGAAAACATGATGTGGCCTTACTGTGATTATCTCCTAGCGTACTCCGAAAACTTCCACGTGTGCTGACGTTGCTTTCGTGTCCGTGTTTGTGGGAGAGAGTGCGTGTGTTATCATGCCTCGGACGAATGTGGCAATATTTGAATGTAGTTTTGTTTAATGATACGTATCATCACTCTAAAAAATCAACTCAAAACCCAAGGGTACGTGGTAATATTCCAGTTTAACAACAACAAAAACCTTGCGCTGCCTTCAGCTAATTAGTATCTTTTTGCAATTGCCTTGTCGTACGGAAAAAACCTTAAATTTGACATAAGACAAATTCAGACCGCACCCTGCTTGATTAACACAATGCTTGGCTTGCATCTCCCTGCATTTTTTTTTGTAAAACCATGTTTGCGGATGTATGCGGCGGAGCACGATCCGCACACTATGTACAAGCGTATCTCCCCTACTAACCTAGCTGAACCCGAATCGGTCAAATCATTGGCAGAGGCGAACATGCAAGCGAACTCCGCACCCGAGCGGTGGTTGTCGGTGGAGTTGGCGGATGTATACGGACGGAGGGACAATAACAAACAGCAGCATTCAACGCACGGCGCGAGAGCGGCCAGACCGTCTAAACACCACATCGCGATCGGGCCGCGATGATGTCGACGGTGAAACCAGTCGCGCACAGTATCGCGTTACAGCTCGAACGATAAAGTTCAAACCCCCGTCCGTCCGCAGTGAGTCGCGCGAGTCGTGGTGTGTTGCGCGCGCGTTGGCCCGCCGTATCGTCGAACGAACGCGAGAACACACGAGTCGCACCGTACTAACCCGGCGGCTGGCTATGGCCCGCGTTGTGATTTCCTAACGCATCGAATTAAATTGTCCACCGAATAAGCGCAACTCCCCTACAAGCATTAGACACCCGAAACTGGTGGCTGCTGTGATTAGTGGAACCCTTGCGTTAGAGATTTCGGACTCACCCTTCGAGTGCGCATTCCAAAGAATCTTCATCTGCGCATAAGCACCAAACGCTTATTGGCAGCATCGTTGAAATCAGAATCTCCAGCTAAACTAGCTCATCCGGTTTCCGGTGCTCGACATGCTATAAAGGTGAAAACATGATGTGGCCTTACTGTGATTATCTCCTAGCGTACTCCGAAAACTTCCACGTGTGCTGACGTTGCTTTCGTGTCCGTGTTTGTGGGAGAGAGTGCGTGTGTTATCATGCCTCGGACGAATGTGGCAATATTTGAATGTAGTTTTGTTTAATGATACGTATCATCACTTTAAGCTGTTTAGCACCTTTGTCATCAGTTCGTACGTAGCACACACTGGTAACTCACCTTATTCACACCTTGCTTGGAATGTCTCATACTCACTTATAGTAAACCAAGTCTCAAACAAGTGTTTTGATGCAGCAGCACAGCAAGTGTAGAATCTCAAGCAACCTAAAATCCTGAAATTTCAAACCGGGAGTGCGTTTGTGCCATGTTTCCAGTATGCACCTAAGTGATCCACCTGCGACGTGTTGCGGTCTTTGGAAAACCGCTGCCAATCGTAATCGATCACTCCTCCGTTCACTGTTGCTCTCAGCTAACGATCAGGATCAGGTTTAACAAAAAAAGGTTATGAAATCTTCACAACACTCCAGTTCTACAGTCTTATTAAGCATGATAAATCCTGGAAGAGAGATGAAACAATACACACACAACACCAAGGAATGTCATGAATTCCCATCAGCGTCTACTACTTATGGGCTTCCATCGCTATTCCATCGCTCACGGAGTGTTATGAAATTCTCGACGATCGACAACGATTATCACCTGTGAATGACGGTATATTGGTGGTGGAAAAACGGGCTATAAAAACGGCTGATTTGTTCCACTGCTGCTGCAGCGACACTTGTGTATTCAACACTGACGCGCTGGTGTGTGTGTGTGTGTGTGTGTGTTAGTGGTTGTGCTTTCGAGGCTGTGCACGAGCATCTCTACTGCACTGTGAACCGACGCTCCGATGCCTGGAACGGTGCCTTTACTCGCTGTCAGTGATGAAAATCTGCAGATATGTGTGATCTGAAGTGATGTCATTTGCGGTAACCAACACGCAGAACCGTGCGATCGCGCCAACCGATTGTCAAGCATAAGTACAAATTTGCTTTGCATGTAAAATCATTTATGCATATTTAGCGGACCGTTGTCGAGCGGACGGTGCCCCGACACCGGCATCAACACGCTCGCATCGCATTCTCCTCGCGGACACGATTTCACACCGCGCTAAAGCATGGCCCCGTACCTGTTCGGCGTGAAGTTGTTTGCAATATTCTAATGGACAAAACTGGTTTTGAACTTTTTCGAAATCTTCAAAACGTCTGAAGCGGTCCACTTGCTGTGTGATCGCAGGTCCTAACAATGTTATCGATGGGGCGAACAGTGAAAGAGCAGTTCTATTTTGGTTGATATTAGTAAATTGTTTATCATAAAACAAAAATTAACACTTGTACTCGGTCCACGGAGGTTCCTATGTCCAAGGGAAATTTATCTTGGAAGGTTATATCGAGAACAAAATATCGACCCAAACTAGCAAATAGTTTAATTGAAAAATTAAATAAATTATTTGCTTCAACAAATGTTGTCGAAAGATTCCGAGTGTAAAAGTTTAAATTGTAAACTAATGAAATGAAAGCCACTTCAATGATCAAACAAACGAATAAAGTAATAACAAAAAAGTGCATGCAGTATAAGTGACCTCTTCGTCAAGGGCGAAATGTATGCGCCTAAATGTAGACTATGTCATTATAGCTTCGACTGAAATATACTCGTCATCTCATTTGTGAATATATTGCTTTGTATTATCGATTACACATTCACTAGAATATCGTTAATAAACCCGCTGTTGTTGATTTCATTTCAGATAATTCAATAGCTGCTTCGGAAGTCTACGCAGCACCGAACGTTAAAGAACGGAAGAACAAACGAAAAGGTACTTTCACGTGCAATTTATGGTCGATACGTAATAAGAATATGTTGTTTTACGTTAGCACAAAGCGTAAACAAAAATTTCATATCTCTGTATGCAAATAGAAACCCTTTCTAAATGTCTAGATGAAACTTTAAATTGGGGCCGCTTCATGTGATTCTCAATCTCGAACATATCGAACACATCGCGAAGAACATATCGAAAGATCACATCTGAAAATCCAATTTTGATCAGGACGTAGTTTGTCAAATATTAATTGGATAGAAATTTAAAACATGTTTAAACTCATGCGACATTAATCCAGTGTATCAAACTACATTGACATTTTAGTGTTGCTTCGTAAATACTGCAAGCAAGTGAAACAACGCCAGAAAAAAAACTCTTATGATATTATATTTCGATTGGTTCAAGTGTTGATCCACTTGAAGGCAAAAAAACACACTATGGCGTACTATCGTTGCTTCAAAACTTGAATGCGATACGTTTCCAAAATCCCGCTTCTCCATTACGTTGTTCTCATAAACGAGCGATCGCTAGAAACTCACATTTAAATGTTCTACATCTGGCCATCCATCAAACCACTTGATGTTGGAACATATCTGAATCTGGTATAGCTCTCACATGCTTGTTACCTGTGGTAGTCTATTGCCCGTGCTGGTCTCTCTCTCTCTCTCTCTCTCTCTCTCTTATTTTGTCACTCTTCCGCTCTCTCTTACAACATCTTGCACTACAAAATCTCCATTCGTGCTCCTTGGTTGGAAGGCGCAAATATGAACATTGTATCACCAAGGGGGCATGGAAGTCCCATTGAAAACGGTGTGTAACCCCTTATCAGTACTTTGATAACGGCCTGGAACGGACTGGAGTTAGACGCGCTACCCGGTGTTTGTCACGGGTGTAAAAAAGCAGAAGTACACACGATCGCGGTTGTTAATGAAGCAAACCTTGAGCTCCAGAAGAGCGTTAGCATTTTGGTAGCAATTGCACAAAACGATCTTGCGAGTGAAATAGAATCCCGCGCTGAGCGAAGCGGTACGGATAGATAGACCTGCACCGGGCAATAAAAACCGAACCGAAACAACAATATCGCGCGCGCACGCCGAATCACCATTTTTACCATTCCCTGCGGTGCGGGTTGCCGACGCAGCCGTGATGCGCAGTGTTTAGTCGATATGCGCAAGTGGTATGCAAAAAGGAGCAACCAGCACCCTTTTGCCATTCTCACAGACCGCGTGCACCGCAAGCCGAATGCCCTCTCCGGGCTGCGGGATCCGCTCGGGGCTAAGATTTTGGCAAAAATGTCTTAGTCTTGTCCGCCGGCTGCTCGCGATATAGCACAAATGTGCCCTCTTGGGAGCGAAATCTGCCGCGCTCGGTTCGTGCTACGGCAGCGAACGATAGAACGATTGCTCAAGTGTTGTGCGCCGGCGGAAAGCCATGTGTTGTACGGAGCGTGTGCAGGAATCCTACGTTTAACTTATCTGGTACAATCAATTTCGGTGTCTGTGTTTTTTTTCCTCTTCTTTTTGTATCTGGTTCGTGCGGCGACACTTTGCGATAATGAGGCAAACAAACGCATGTTCGTGCTGAGATAATCAGAACGGCGTCTTCCAAACATCTATACCGGTGCCGGTTAGTCACATCCTTCCGAGGGAAAAGAGTGGTGCGAAGTAAAGATTGTTAACAACGGCCAGTGTTGTGTGCCGTTTGCCGTGATCACCGGAACACAGTTGGGCACGTGCGTGCTACACGAGGCGCTGCTCTACCTTCCACGTGCGGTGATCATCTTCACGAGATCCTCTCCGGCGCGCGTACTAGCCAGTGTTTGGTTTGTGGAACTAATCAACTGAATCGTAGTAGAACTTCGGGTGCTCTACCGTCTCTGCTTTGCTTTCGAATCACGCATCAGCCAAACAAACACTAGAGCCATACGAAGAGTGTCCGCTTGAACAGTGCTTGAATAGAAAAGTGTGTTGCACTCTGTTTGCCTTTGACATATACGCGCGCGTGTACGGTAAGGATCCGCGAAAGGTATTACGATGCGGCCCTTTTTTGGGACGGCCTGAAGCTCGTGTGTGTTTCCCCGCCGTGTCGTTTACGTGCCGCCGGTATCGCCCAAGACGGCCGACGGGTATAAGCCGATTTAGTATTGGTGCAAACACCGGCCTAGTCTTCAATCGCCGTAGCGGCCGGCCCCGTATCGCATTCGCTAATCCCATAGAGCGCCGCCCCGTTGCCTAAACTCAATCGGCCCGTGCTTCTTTCATTCGCGACTGTGACATTGATAATGGATGTAAGCACGGCCACACCATCAAAGATACGTGGCGGTAAAGTGCTAGTGCGCAACCGTGTGTGCGTGTGCCATTTGGTCTCAGCCGTGATAGTCTAAAGTCACGATAGCATACCAACGCAGACGCAGCACGCCTGTATGTGACGGTGCGTACGTAGAGGTGTGTAGGTGCGGAAGCGGAGTGCCATTGCGATTCGAAAAAACATGAACTGCAGCTCGTGTATCGGTGGCAGTCGTCGCAGTCAATCGCGCAGCGACCATGAATCTACATCTGCAGTGAGCGCAACTCGAACAGCTGATCCGCAACCGGGAGCAACCAAGGGCATGGATCCGCCGCATCCGGTGCAGTATCGGGTGGAGTCACCGCCCACGCAACGAGACTCTACCTGCTCGAACGATTCGCAAGACTATCGGCCCCCTTCGGTAACAATCGAGGAGCTGGATGAAGATGGGTTCGAGCACGTCCCCTGCGTGGGGGACAGCCAATACGCAACGATAAGGCACTACGAGCCGCCGCTGCTGGATCCTGCTGCAAGTGCTAGTGGCTATCTACACCCTGCCCGTGGAGCGCTGGAAATCATACGCGAAGAGGAGCCGAGCGAGTGTAGTGACAGTGAGCTTTCACACCTTTCACCTGCGACCGATGGAGCGGTCGCGACAACGGTGAGATTTTCCGCAACCGGTCGCAACGCCGACGACAACGGCGACGGGGGAAGGCTGCCCCGCTGCCGAACTCTGCCTCACCGCCGTTTCCCCATCACGAGCATCAGGTGCAAACAACTTGTGTGTTGGTGGACACCAAGGAGTGCGATATCGCACCAGCGGCGTACAGAAGCATCTGCACGACGGAGACGGTCAGCAGCGAAATGATGCAGGTCGAAGTTATCAACATCGGTTCGAACTCCAGCAGTCTGGACGATCTCAGCGATGTGGACACCGAACAGCAAGATGTGACGGTTGAGCCGATAGACCAGATCAGTGATGACGTTCCTAGCATTTGTCACCCAGACGCTGCTCAAATTGCGGATGAACATAACGACTCTAGATCCAGTTCTCCTGACCTGCACCAAACTAGCGAAGACGTCGTGGAAGCAGCACCAAATGACGACCGAATGGCGAACTACGAGGCAGATCGAACGACCAGGAACGTTCCCAAACACAGCCAAGATTGTGAAGCGCCTGCGCCGCCTGACGATTTCCAACAAAACGAGCAGAGGCCAGACTCAGGCAATGCTGACGGTGGTGTTCGTAACGATCATCGAGAGCATGACGACTCAGAGAGAAGCGTCTCTGGGCAGACTGGTTGGTCGAGGACTGCATCGGAGAGCGAACAATCGCATTCAGCAACAGTAGCAGTGGCCGATCCGGCCACCCTCGGGCTTAGTAGCTCGGTACTAGTCGTCGGTCGTGTTCGCGGTGATGTCGGTGAAAATGTCGTCAACGCGTTGAAGGACCCGCCGCCGCCGTCCTCGGTGATCGATCGTGATCGTGCGACAGCATCGTTCGGGGCGGACGACTGCCCCGTGAGTCATAGTGTTCGAGACGGGGAATCGCCCGCGCTGGCAGTGGAAAACATGCACCTCGCGGAGGAAACCGCTGTAAGAAAGGAAAATCGAACGATTGATTCTCCACCGCCGCCGCCCGTACCTGCGCCGCGGGTGGCAATTGCGCTACCTCCGCCGCCGGCGAACGTGACCACCGGGGGTGTGACTAATCTGGGTCAACATCCGGCCGACGCACCAGAAGCCGCCGGTGGATCCGCCTCACCGCCACCGCCACCCCCACCGCTCGCGCAGCTGGTTCCCCTTACGGTAGAGGCACTTTCGTCGAGCGGGCCTTCGACGACACCGAGCAATGCTCAAGCTCCTGCTA
>KZ068804.1:9570-28430 GCA_002091845.1 Anopheles cracens
AAGAAACCCCTGAACTGCCGTTTTCCCGAAATGGCTTTATAGGAGTGAGAAATTCAGGTTAGGAAGAAAACATAGCCGACGTACGACATTGAATTGCGAAAACACGAATGACATGATGATAAGCAAAGCGGTCGCTGCTACTGCTACTGGAAAAACGGGTAGACATATAACGAAAGGTGATTATCTAAACATTATTCATGTTGTCTGTTTTGTTGTTGCATTTTACTCAATTCCCCGTCTATGGTCGTTCAATCGAGCATTTCCAACCGCACGGGAAAGGGTTTTTTATTGTTGGTTTTACAAAACGTACGATTCGATCGCGAATGAAGTTCTGTGTGCCTGCAACTCTACCTACGGCGACTTCGTGAATGTAAGGTTTTTTCTCTGCCCTCCGCTCACTCCCTGGATCCCACTCTGGATCGGAGCAGAAGGGAACAGCCGCAGTAGCGTAGTAAATGCCACCTATCGTTGCATTGGACCACGTGAATGCGGAACTAGGTTTTTGTTCATTTCATTTCATACGAATGTTGCTGAACATCGCGGGGTGAAATGAGCTCTCGTTACGGCGCAATGCCTTGCCAGAAACTATCCGTTAGGTCGAACATCACCACACCGGGTGGCAACTGTATGTATGTATTCTTTGTCTATTTATGTTAATATAAGCGAAAGGCTAAAATGAAAAGCGAAGAGTAGAGATGGAAACGGATTTAAAGTGATATCGGAACTGTTATTTGTGATGCTGATGTTTTTTATATTGTATTTCAATTATGCTTTTACTAAAAATCATAAATTTAAAGATTACATTTACGTTTAAGCCCAAAAACTTTAAAACGATGCATATTCGAAAAATGATGAACATTATATCATTTTAATTGATGGAAATTCATTAAGCAGGTTGATTCATTAATGCTTTAGAGCTTTAGCTAAAAATGCTACTGAACCAGAGTTACTGTGTGTTGTTACCGAACGCTGAAAAAAGTTTCACAGACGCATTTATCTTGATGGTGCAGCAGATTTTAGTTTGCGTTTGCGTTTAGCTACGGGCTCGACCACATACAATTTTTCGTGTTCATGTGTGCTTCACTAAGCTGCTGCATGAAATGTTGTACGCTGTGGAAGTGTGAGAAGTGCTATTGGTCCTTTCCTTCACGTGTGTTTCCACGGTTCGGGAAGAAAACGTGTCGTAAGGAACGGGAAGAAGGGCTGAACTGCACTGACGATGCGACGCTGTGGCTAGGGCCGTCAAATGTTGCTGCAGTGTATTCTGGTCGTGAGGTATGTGGAATATTTTGTCCAATCTATTTTGCATGGTTTCCTTGTTCCTTGTGCACGGAACAATGTGGTGGACGAGTAGTTGTTTCTTGATGCTGTTTAACAAAAGTACGTAGGCTTAGCTGCAATGTGATCTGGCATAGTTGTCGATACACACCAGCATACTGGTGGAGTTCATTACGCTGCGAGACGGAAACAATACGATTGTGCAGTTATAATAGGGTTTAACATTTCATTTAAATGAATCAACATATAATATAATTATTTAAGACAAATAATCAAACGTTTCAAAATATGTAAAGGTATATAACATATTGGTGTAAATTTCAGGGGATTTGGCAATAGAAGCGCACAAAGAAAATTTACTTTAATGTTCATTGACAAACAAATTGTGATTGAAAAATAACTTAATCAACAAATTGCTGTACGTATATACTATTTTTGTATTAAAATTAATAAATCATGTTTGTAATTAAGTACACAATGTCTTTATCGAAAGTGTTGAGTCCTTAAAATGTTCATCGGAAAAAGCAATGTAAGCTGCAGCACATTTTTGACCCAAGACTACCGATTCCACACGCACTGCAATAATGCACTGATATAATAGCACCCTAGAGAACGGGAAATCAGTCGACCTCTATCGCCCCATTCGTGCCTGCACGTTCAGAAAACATACTACAAGACATAGTAGCTAGCAGAAGTTGGCCGATAGCCGTACGAAGCAAATATGTTACGATCGCAATTTTCGTTAGGGAACAATTTATTGACCATATGCGTGCAATTTAGAATCCCGAAATCGAAGGCTACGGAAATTATTTCCGGTTTATATGTTCACACACACACACACACTCATGCACACATGCGTTTGATTCAACTCCCCCATTCACGCCCTTAGGTTCTGCGGCAACTGGACTTTCGAAAACGGATTCCGATCTAAATATCTTCAAGCGAGCAAAGAACGGAATATACCGGTACCACAGACAAAACTATCATTTTGTCGGTTAACGGGCAAGCAGCCGTTGGCAACCGTGATTGCATTCACACAAATGAAACAATATCTCAAGATAGCATCATTCTTGTCCCACTGCACACAGAACCTTAGCTGTAATGCGCTTTTCAAACGCCTTTGTAGATGTTGCGGAACGAAAACCAAAGCATATTTTTTATTTTAAATAATTTATGTTTAATGTATGCAGCACCTGCTGCTCGTGATGAATACAAAGATTTACGTTACATGAACGTTTAGCTAATGTGCTGTAGGATTAATTATAATAGCACGTCGTATTAACACTCGTCACCTCGAGTTGCTCGAATCGTGATCACATCGACGCATACCATGCACTCTTTTACCAAACATTTAGTATGATGATGATAATACTAGAACCGAAAAGCTTGATAAACAGTTTTGGTTTGGATAAAATTACTGAATTAGAAGTGTTTTAGGTTCAAGAGATTTTGTGCAGATGTCTGTCGATTTGAGTTGTGCGTCCAGTTCCACAAAGTCGATATCACTATCGAAAGCTACATCCAGTTCCACGAAGAGTACATGCACAGCTCGACATGAAAACCCAATGCGTCCCCTTGAACTAAAGTAACATCCATTATTCATGAACATGGTTAGTAATGCGTCCGTTTTTTGAGCTCTTTCATACACTGCAAACCCCGCACGAGATTACTCGTTTCATCACCACACGGTTACAGACATAGAACTTTAGAGACGCATGGAGCGTTTGGAGGAAGGATTTCTAAAATGAAGAAACGGTTGTTGATGAATGCGTTGTCATTTTTTATTACCATTTTCGCTTGGTACATTTTCTTCCCGGTGTATGTTTCTTATGAAATGTCCTTCAATACGAATCTAGTTGATTTACCTCCCTCAATATTTACGAGTGGCGAATGGATTGTTCGCCAAACGGACATAATCATAAAGTATAATATTTTAATAATATAATTTATAACTCAATATGGGCTAATGTGATAACAAACGCATTAAACCGGGTTTTATTAATTGCTCTCATTTTTCGGCCTCAGGATTTCCTGTCCGTTTTTCCGTCCGGGTGCTCCAGCTTGAGGATGGGAGCGAAGGTTTAATTCGCTCACCGGTCTCTTTCTAGTCACCGTGTTCTGCCGCCGTCGCTATCGTTCACAAATTCTGGTTGCAGTTAGGCGCCCTGTTGTTTCAGCGCGCGCACTGTTCTCACCGTTTGTTTATCCCGGAGGGTTTAATAGATATATTTTCGATGTTTCCACGCACGACGCCATGTGACACGGTGGATACTATATCCTCCCCCGGGCACACGGAACTTTATGCTGAGTATGTCGATAGTGGAAAATTTGCAATGGAGGGAGTTTTGCCGCCTGCCTGCCTGCCTATCGGCGTCGTCGGTGGGGGGAAGGGCGCGGCTCGGAGTGTGTGATAAATATGCCACCATGTGCTGTGCAGCAGCAATTCTTGCCTGCTCGTAGCATGACAATAGTTACAATTTCAGTGGGTTAATGTTGTGCGCTTAGTGCTTCATTTTTGGAAGACTCTGTTTTGGTGAGTAGTTCGCTGTGTTTTGTTTAGAAGTGCGATTACTTTTTAATTTTATACTAAAATAAAACTACACTTACACTTTGTGTTCTGTGGAAAACCTGACGGTACCACCATGTACGGTGTACGGTCATTTTGGGATCTTAGTACTGGAAGGATCCGGTTTAAGTTGATCGTTCATTTGCGCACTCTGTATTGAATTCGGCTTTTTCGTAACAAAAGTTACCCCGAGCGATGTGCTCTTCTATATGACAATGACAACAAGCCGAACTTTTCATTCCGAACGTATGCCGAATGTTACGGCCGATTTTAATCCAAAACTTCTTTGGAAAGAAGAATTTGAACTTGTTATCTCTGAAGTTTGAGCGCAGCGCAGAATTCTTGACCGATAATATAACTAACCAAATGTGTAGAATATCAAAATGATACATTTTTATTGATAAAATACTTTTTATTTTTCGTTTCAAACTTGTTCAAGAATCAAAGTATGCTAAGGATTTATGTGTATGTGTTACAGATGGCAAAACAATTGGAATCGTTATCTGCCACTATAATTTAGCGATTAAAGTTTTATTCAATTTGCATCACATTTTGAAAGTTGGTGGTATTTTCATTGAAAGTTTATACAGATCGAAAATATAACATCTGATGTTTTGAATGTGTACGTCTTTTTATGCGACTACCATACTTTTCTGAAAAAAAAACACAAGGTCCCTGCAACACGCATTCCTTTGCGTTTGCGCCGGTTATTTGGAAGCGGATCCAATTAAAAAGGTGATTAATTTGAGGCAATAAATCCTAGACCCTCCCCTATCGCAGCTTCTGATTATTCTACGCTTCTACTGGCCAGCATTTGGCAATTGAAGAAAAGAAAGGGGAGATGAAACCGGGACCACCATCACGTTGATAAAACGAACCGAGAAGAAACCGGCACCATCTGTTCCGAAAGCATCTACACGTAAAGTATAAAAAATGGCCGACGAACGCCGGTAGCAAAAGAGATTTACTAGCACTGAGAATATGGAATCGATCAAATCGAACAGCGACCAGTGAGAAGAAGTTTTCGGATACATTATTCAGAGATGTGTAACAAAGCTGAATATCAAAGTGAACTTAATTATTTATATTCAATGTTATGGTATACACTTCCGATGTATAATTTTTTTGTAGTTCCAACAAAACACTATAAATAAAATAATATAAAAAGAGGTGTTGTAAAAATCAATCAAAATCGTTATTCATTTAGAAAGTACCAGAAAATGAACGTTTTCCAATTCATTTAGTCGTATAAATGAAATGCTTAAAGGGTAGATAAGGTTCAAACTTTGAGTTTAAAACATTTCAGTTGTAAAAAATATTCAAACCTTGCAGCAGTCAACGAACGTTAGAAAGGACTCTGCAGCTCAGATAATTTTTAGGGACGTTGCTGTTGTTGTTGTTGGGGATTTTCATCCGTTTCGGTTGCATGCAACCACAACTAACTCCTCTGCAGTATAATCATCATCGTACATCACGTGGAAAGGACGAGCCTTTAACCCAGACTTAAACTTCTGGCTACAGGCTCCACGACAAAACACATCGACTCTAGACGTGGCCCTGGCAAAGGCTTTTGTATGTTTATTTTATCCACCATTGCGTTGATGTTGTTTTTCGAAAATAAACCATAAATTGTCTACAGGGGCTATAAATCCCACCGCACATTGTGCCACAACTGGCACCCGCTTTCACCGCCGATGGCTGCACTACCTTTGGCGCACTTCCTGCTCGGTTTTTGGGAAGGATGTGAACGGAACATGGAACAGGTTCTTTTCCCTTGTGTTTACTGCTGCCGGGTTGGTTGCTGCTGTTCCCTGCTCGTTCCCCGTGACCATCGCGGTGGGTTCCTCCGTAATTTTCTCTCTCCTATATTGGTTACTAAAACACCCTATAGATCCTTTCCTAATGTATGACTTTCACGCCATTCTGAGCTCACTACCATTTTCACCTATCGCTTTGGTACCGCGTCACAATCCCATGTCAAGTATGGGCTTCGCTTTTCTTTTTTCTCCGAATGCTCACAAACACATATCTGGGTACGATAACAGTGGAAGGACACATTCACCCACGATCCGTCCGGTGCGTTTCAATGGATGATTTTAGTGCCGAGTTAGGAGAAATGGATTGACTTTAGGCAAAGCATTTGATACATTTGAATACATTTCACAGCATAAAGTAATTTCATTCGTGTTCGCTTCTAAGTTAGTTTTGTAATTATTCGCAGCGTTTTTGAGCATACACAAAATGTTCTTGATTTTAGTTGAATAAAATATAAACTTGTATTGTTTGTTTATCACAGCAACATAATGTTAAAAGTACGTTTTTCTGAAGTTCATGAAGCACACGAAAATGTTTATTGCTCGTATAATTGTTCAAGTAAACAAACGGAATGCTTTAGTAAAATAAGTTTTATATTTGTGATTTGCGTTTGTTTGACAGAGGTGTTAAACTGCTCTTAAGAAAACACTTGTCGTGAATAGTTATATGTAACAGACGTGCTGAAAAAATGTGAAATTTAATCGAGATTTCATAGATTGTTGGCGCACTTTTCTCTTGTACCATATGGCTTGCTTCATGATTGAACGCGAGGTCTGCGGTTTTGATTTGGTATTCCAGACCACAAACTATTTCGTGGAAGGAATAATGCTTAACTGGCAAGCTGAAACAAAAGAGAACATGTGTGAAATAGAGATTGGTTCGCTTTGATGAGCATCGGCCGACTTCTATCGTTTTTCTTCCACTGTTGGAACGTTTGATATACTGGCCAGCCATACTAAACACGAACAAGATATAGCACCAAACGATGATGTTTGGGTTTCCCACGAGAAACCTCTAATCAGTGCAGCTTGGTTTTTGTGATTCTTGAAATGATATACCTATTTCAGTTGGTTCCATCCATCAAATTGGTAGCACGTTGAGCCGATGAATGATAGCTCAATTCAATTTCAACCCGCAATCGTATATCTAGTGGTTGCCTTTTTGCTTAAATGTTGAGTTGCATGACACGTTTTATGAGGTCACTTAAACTTTTCCTGTCTCTCTACGTTATTTTTATTATTCATTAATCATACCAGGGTTTCTTACGCTCTGATATAATAGTGAATGCAAGACTCAACTGGCGATTGGTTAAGTATACTGATCAAGCATAATTTTTCATTTGTATATATCCTTTTCATTTTACTTCTCCATTCATTGTACTTAGGCATACTGTATGCATACACAGGTACCAGATTGATTTTGTGAGTGCATTCTGAAAATAACAAGGCAGCTAGGGATATGGTTTATGGCATCATTGTTCGTTAAAAGTATTACCGCGTGGTATTTGAAAGGTAAACATTTTTTTAAGGAGATACATTAGCACCAGCAGGGAGTCACAGGAATCTCCTCTAGTGTTGTAACACATTTGCTTCTTCAATGCAAAAAGAAACGGCAACCTAGCGACTTTGCAGCAAAAACTAAAACAAAACCGAGACCTCGCAGGTTAGCGCCAAACGAAGGCCAATCAAAGGTTTTTTATGCCCGGATCCAACGCAAACGTGGTGTGTACTGCAGCTATGCATTAGAGTAGTCTCCATGCCTACCATGCCTTCCATGGGTTAACATGGCAGCATGTGTGTAAGTGCATCGCTGAAGTAAAGCTGCCCTTCTATTCGTGGCAACTAGAGAAAGAGTTCAGAGAAGCTATCGCGCAAATATAATCTTAAGCGGATTTTCAATGCTTCATTGTACCGGGCTGCTGTCGGTAAACGTACGAGCGCTGCCCCCATCGTTTGGCCGTGTTTGTTTTACTTCGTTGTGCTTTTCTTCCCGCGTTCCCGAACTTGTTTAGCAGCTATTCGGCTCGTTTCCTCGCGTCGATGGTAAGGAGTTGTGAGTTATAAATTGACTGACTTTTGTGATGGCGACTGGATCGTGTTGCGGTTACTTTTGAAACAAAGGGTTGCTACCGTTTGGAGCGAGCATATTCGTGCAGTGAAACGTTTTCCTATTCCCTTTTGAACGACTATGAATTATAGAATCGATCTCTTCACGACTGTTGAATTAACGAGTGTGTGTACACCTTTTGTTTATTTACGATGGACAGTGTTTATCTTAAAGTGGTTAGTATATTAGATTTACTTTATATTAACTAGTTGGGATATGCACTTTCTTCATACCGACATATGTGGAAATCAACAGAATGGACAAAAATACTTGTTGTCGATAAGTACGTGATAATGAGTGCGAAAAATAGTGTTTTCTAAACGTGTTGGAGGATTATTGAATTCTTCGCATAATTGCTTATTATCTACAAACATGCTGTTATTCCTTCTTGACGTGGCTAGAAACTCAAAATTCGATTTTGTGTGGCCTGTATTCATCAACAATTCGTGATTAACCAATACATCACACTCGAATGGAACACCCAAAGCGAAATGTGTACGTGAAAGGACGAACAAAAACATAAAAACGCTTTCGATACCATCTAGATCAATTTGAACATGCATTCGGTCCTCAATTACCGTCGAGTGATGACGTACCGATGAATTACTTCGATTCTGCCCACCATTTCCGAGACAAGCGGCCACTGGAATGTGTTCGTTGATTTATCACTCTTGAAATCGTTCACAATGTATTTCTGTTAGGTATCAGAATGATGGATATTCAAGACCCTCTTACCTAGGGAGCACACGAACGATGATTATGTGCAAGTAGAGCGTACTTATGATCTAGCCGATCATAAACACGATCGAAATGTACCCTTTCTACCTGCCAGTGGGTCATCGGGCAAGAGTGTATCGAATTAAGATCTTGACTTTAGATTACTGTGATTATGATTACCAATGGCCCGACCGATCGAGTGTACCGTCTATTGTTTATGGTTGTCTGCATTGAGCCGCTTCTGAAGAAGGCAAAAGGGAGGTTTTGATTTCACTATCATCAGCATCATCATCACCACCAGCTAGGATGAACAATCGTGAAGCGTTGCGCTCAAGTGTTGGTTCAAGGAAAGTTTGCTCTGCATCAGACAATTTATGCTTGCTTTAGCCACAGGTTTTTCAAGATTTACGATTTTGATTAAAAGCTGTATTATCGGTCGACTCCGGTCTGGCCCGTTCTTGGCACCAGGCACGAGAGTTTGGGTTTGCTGTCGACATTTGTGGCCGTATAGAGAAATTCAGACGATGCTCTTTCGATTAAGAGCCAAACCAGCCAGTGAGAAGCGGGATGGAAAGGAAGAAAAAAGAAATCTTGATCATATCGACCATTATAAACACTTCATTACGGTCTTTGCATGATTGTGCATGCAGAGGCAGAGGTATCCCTGGCTGTTTGCTGTAGTGATAGGGTGGGCGAGGGCTCCGTTTTGTTGTGAGCCGACATTGATAGATTCCCACCGGTGCAGCATCGTGTAGCTGTTCTTGGCCGCTTCCGTCACGTATCGTTACGTGCGTGTGGAAAGCGAAGCGGATACCGATGCGAAAAGGAGGAGATTGATTTAAATGAATAGTCACACGTAACTTGCGTCGTTGTTCGTAGCATTTTGGATAAACCGATCGCCACGCAATGCGATGCAGGCCACGAGCACGGACATACACCTTCGTGCGTGTGAGCACCGACCGATGGGTGGAAGCATGAAATATTGAGAATCCATTTTGATTTATGGTGTTTGATGGTTTATTAATTGACCATAGGTTATGTGAGTTATACACTAGGATCAGGCAGACCTTCCACCAAATTGCAGAATCCATCGAATGGCCACCGTGTGCACGCATTTGTTTGTCGATGCTGCACCAAAATCGGCTTTGTGTCTACGGTGCCTGGTGAAGGTGCATCGCTGCATGTGTAAGTTATGACGCATACAAACCATCACCAGGCTCCTCAGTCACATCCTTTCTCTCTCTCGTCTCACGGTGGTGGATATTCATTATTTCTCGTTGGTTTATTTATGCACTTTGCTCAGGATATTACGTAATGGAGGCATATTTTATTGTATCGGATTAAATTAAACAATGTTCGATCGATAATGAATGGTTTTCGATACAATATTACACCACTGCTAACTACATCGAAATCATCACGCCGTACCCCAGTCGGGGCTGAACGCATTGCAGAGCAGCAGAGCCGAGAGACGGTCGATATAATGAAGCATCAATCTACGTATGAAGCTGAGTGTGCTGCCGAGAGAGAGACTATGAGATACGTAGGCATGAATAGAAAACTGCCCTCTCTCTTTCCGTGGTGGGCTGGGCTCGGTGGTCCTAGGGTACAGTGGAGTGGGCACAAAGGCCAACGCTAACATGACATTCCTAGGCTTCGTGGTCAATTAAGTGCCTCTGTGCTGTGTTCATTAGAACCACCTTCAACGTAGGCAAATGGGCAATCCGGAACGCCTCGAAAGTCCCGAGTGGCTTCGGAGGTATTGTAATCATTGTTTGGTAATCGCGCAGGGATTGGCCATCGGTATTGGCAAGTAGACGTTCGCGTCGTGGTGCGGTATCGTTATCTATACATCTTGGAATCGTTAAATTGAACATGATGCAGTGTTTTTGTACGGTTCCATTTTCCATGCACCTAATTGGTTATATTTCATAGCTTCTTCTATGCTGCTTGTAGGCCATTTTCCTCGAAGCCTCACGATTCGTTCCGCAGTGTTTAGTTAAGAAAAGCTCTGTTACAATCTTTTTAAAAAAGAGATTCTGGTGTATATATGCTTCGTTTGGTTATTGTATTAAAACGCGTTTTACAAGAGTTAAATTCTGATACTATATTTCAATAGACTCACTTTGAATCAAATGACTATTAAATAAGACAAGTTTCAGTTACTATTCCCGATAAAACCTCCTCTTTGCTGACTGCCTTTAATTTTTTCACCTCCCTGTACTTGTCAGTGTACATTGTTTACGGTTGAAGCAAACGTTGCATGCCATTTCCGAAAGTACTGATATGATAAATTTTCCGGCAAACACAAAACATGCATGTGCTGTACCATATGCCTGATTTAGCATCCTTTTCCTCTCGAGGTATCAGTTTCTGCAAAAGTTGTAGCGGCACGGGTGTACAACTATCGTGGGGTTGTACGCATTTTGTTGCAGATTTTGTTTCGTAATCTTTACCCTTGCATCACGCTTCCCATTTCCCAGTCGAGGGCGTGATCTACGTCATTCGATCCACTTTCTCCTATGTCTCCTCAAGTTTTTGGGTTTGTTTGCGATTTGAAACCAGCCAGCCTCATTTATGAAACATGGCCACTGCTCGCGCTACGGAAGATGGGAAGACAACCGGCCCGAAAGCATGGAAAGAATCGTAAATCATGTTTTAACAAGGGCCCCTGTAAATTATGCTATCCCTTTTCTTGTTCTTCACAGGCCATCGGAGCATAAGACGCGCGTCTGCATTGGCCAGCTGTGCTCTTGTGGACGATATTATTAGAGCCGTTTGCTTGTTAGATAAGTTAAGCATTATATACGTTCAGAAAATGTGGTTGTGCCAACGATTGCTTAAATCATATCACATACAGTGTTGTTAATGCAGTGAGCATCGTTTTCATTTATGTATGACATGGAACATATTTATGATTTGTTTTTGTACATATAGACTAAACAAATAAGTGTTCAAATCATGTGTGCGTGTGTGTGTGTGTTCGTTACCATGCAATTCATTTTGGTATTATTGGCATCATGATTTTTCTGGTAATTGTTCAACTGATTTAACAACTGATTGATACGCATGTGAACCCATGTGAAGGCTTGCGAAAGAGAAGAAAAATCACGAGCTGGAGACCAAATGAATAAATACGGCGTTTGCGGAGAAGGATTCGCCCATGATTTCCCTTGGGATAAGATGAAGTGGTGGCGCGCATTGGAAAGAATTATGAGCGTATTGTTTTCTCCTCCACTAGTGGTGGAATGGCGCATGCAGGCAGCGTTTTCGTAAGCGTCTAATTGTCGAAGGCGAGTTATACATTCCAAATGTATCCTTTTGTCGCGCCTCGCCTGACAGGAAACATCGGCCGAAAGAAGGCGCAGGGCGCTTCCTGCAAGGTGGCAGCTTCTTCATATATCTTACCATCGGAATAAGTGTATCAGTCCCAGCAGAATTAAATTCTCATTCGTTCTCGTTCATCATTGCGAGAGTTTACGGTGCGGTGGAATAGGGTGGTCCTATTGCATTAAGACTGTCGCGGCTACCCTAGTTAGCTTGCGCTAGCAGAAATTGTACATAACTCACCGGGCAGCCGAGCTGCCACGTGCTCAGCGATGCCTGGCAAAAGATTTTGGAGGCAGAAGCGAGCAGAATCGAGAGAACGGGGATAGCCCCGAGGATTTTCTTGCCTTTATCAGGGTGGCAGTACAAGCCAGTTTATTGACCTTATTTCTTTCCCCGGTGGTACGGAAGTCGAAGGAGTTTTTATAATATCTCGGAGACGCGAGTCGGACGGAAAAGCGCCTGCGCAAATGTTCCGTTTTTTTCCGGGTGTTTCGTGGTGGGGGAAAACAGGAAGGCTCTGAAAAAGGCTTTTTTAGCCCAAAACGAAATATGATGTAGTGCGCCAACAGGAGAAAAGCACAAATTTACAACCGTCCTTTAAATAATAAAGCTTGATAAATGTTTCGCCCATTGTTCCGTTCCGCCTTGGTATTGAGGGAGGTGTTAAGGTCCAGTACCGTTTTCATTGTCTCATTTGTAAATATCCTTGGCCGGTGCCGAAATTCTGATCACTGTTCAGAAACAAGTTGTTGTTCGGATTCAAATAGAATTTGGATAGAATATGGATAGATCCAAGCTTGTGTGAAACATTGACGATTTTATGTACTGCCATTGGTCCGTTTTTGAACATTATATTTTATCCCATTTGTTAGAGATACAAATACGTTGCTTCTAATCGGTACAATGCTGCACGAATTGTTTACCGTAGCACATAAACCATCTTCTGCATGCTTCTTCATTTTGAAGCGCGTGATGTGCGCAATTATGTCCGTCCGTACATTAAATCCGATATAATCAAGCATGCATGCACCCCTTGTAAGAGGCGTACTGACACGGCTTGACCAAGGCGCTATTAATTGAAAATGTAAGCTTGATTACTGCATGGCACAACAAATCAACGTGAGCATGTCCCCCCGTGAGCATGTACCAGAAAGGAAATGCTCATGTTGATGAAGGGCATTTCTAAAATATAGTGAAAAATATTATTTATGGAGTGCATAGCTCAAATACTAAAAACTCTATTAGAAGATACTCGAGAAACTATCTGTACGAATAGTGCCAAATGGATTCGACACGCTTATCAGATTTAAGTGCGTTCCTCAGCTTTATCGATGACAAATAGTCTTAAGTTTTTGACTATTTTCTCGCTATCAAAGCGCATACCGTACAAACTCATTCTTTGGTCGCTCTACAGACGGTCGATCCTAATGACGCTGGACTGACCATTCCTAACGACCGAACCTTTGCTTCCGGTTGATGTGGCTATGATGCCGTTCGTTAACGACACGGGTGCGTAAGAGTGCACTGCACGTTGTAATATATAGGGTGGCCAAGGTGGCAGGTAAATGAAATGCAATGAACATAAGCTAAACAAAGTATGAACTCTTATCACATCGCATACCATAGAACCGTGAAAAAAAAAACAAACACACACACACATAGAAACTCAGAAACACAGCGTTTTAAAACTCGAGTGTACAAATTGGAATCGGACTTAGGCATAGTAAACGAGAATATACGAGATCAAACAGTGTGGTTCGCTGGAAAGCATGATTGGAAAGCAGAAAACGTAGAAAACGCATATAAGTAATGTTCAGCAGCATACGCATCAGTGGCAAAACAAAGCAAAATTATAGAAATTAAAAAGAGAAAAAATACACACACTGCACGACACGGTGACAGGTAGAGAGTAGCTTCTGCAGACAGTTGCTCCGGATGTGGAAAAGTGCAAAAATCCCTTATCATAGCTGCAATACAATATGCTCCATACATCTTACTCTCTTCACCGGTGCACCGGTTTGCCGATCAAGCCGAGAACAAAATCAGAATTTAGTTTTCTGTTGTGATGTGAAAATTGCAATACTATAGTTTTATCAGAACACTCGCGCGAAACGAAAAAAGTGAAACAAAACTGCTTGGATGTGGCCACGATAGGGTTGGTATATCCGTTCCATTGTTTTTAATTTTAACATAGTGCGATTATTAGTGTTTTACACGCCAGCTCCATGTGCGACAATCGTACAGTCTGGCGGCAGTGTTTTCATGTTAGATAATTGGGTTTGGTCTCCTATCAAAAGCAAGCGAATCGGTAGCAAACACCTACACATGAATGAACGTCCTTTCCGACGGGAGGCTTAGACAAATTTTCGGAACGATCTGCACTGTTGCTTTTGTTATTTATTTTGACTGTAATGTGTTTCGTATCCTTCTACTGACCTTCCCAGTTTGCAAACATTTTGTTTGGAGCATTGTTTTTCCTTATTTTGTTGTCTTAAGTAGGTCTTGAGTTTTATACTTGGAACACCATGTTTGTGTATATAGATAAAAAACGACTTGAATAGCTTTACAGTCAGAGAAACCGCCTGTGTGTGAAACATGTTGGTTCAGACCCAGTGAAAAGTAAATCAATGCAAAACGGCAAATCCACACCACCCCAAAGCAGAACACAAGTGACCAGAGAACGAATATTTTACTCACAGTTCCTGCCTCATCAAAAGGGCTTGTGAAGGCCGATCCACAAAACCAGCAGACACTTTGACACGGCTAAAGCAAACGCGTAAATGGATGAACAAAGAGGCAAATTTTTGCTGAATAGTTTGTAAGTAACTAAATTCGAGCAGCCCGAAGCGCTGCTGTCCGCTGCTCAGCAAACCACTAGGAGCTAGCAATTACAAGAAGCTCAAAACTCTAAGTAAGCGAACGAAGCATGTGGAACGCTACACAACGGGTGGAGGGGTAAGTTTTGCTCTCTTGCCTAGATCAAAGATAAACAAATCAGAAAATATCTAAAGCAAAAATACTACTTGTGCAGCAGACAAGGCGGGTCTTTCCGGTTGGGAAAATGGCCGTAAGCAATTGTCCGATTTGTCAGAAAATAAATGAATCGATTCCGACAGAAGTTTCACGACGGCTCATTTTGTTCCGTGTAGCATGTGTGTGCAGCACGGGAGTGAAAGATTCGATTTCTTACGCTGGGTCAAGTATTTGAGACAACCGTTTGGTGAAGCTGGCGCTCCAAAATCTGACTGCACCTCATAAGCCTTTCGCTGGGACTATCGTGAGCACGGCCGGAGACTGCTGGTAGCGATTTACGGTTCTGGTGAAGGTTCCTTAGTGAATGAAAGGTCGATTTTTCAGGCATCAGGACGCCATGTGCAGCAGCATGCCGGGGTTTTGCGTTTTCCACCATTCCAGGCAGACGGTCCCGTTCGAAGCCAACCCGAATGAAATCACCCGGCGATAATTAAGTGTCGGAATGTGCTGCTATGGCCATAACTTACCATCCTTCCCCTTTTCCCGAATGCCAAAAGCCGACACACGAAAATAGGAATCGCCGAAAAGCGCATGCGTTGGTTTTCCGCTCCGAAAAAGAAAGCAAAATCGAAATCAAGCAGTATTTGTAACTGAAGTTTTGAATTGCTCGTCTAGTTCCAGGATTTCATACTAGAGAACGCCACCAGCGTACGTCGAGCAGTTTTTCTCACGCCTCAAACAGGACTCGAGCTGTTTCTCTCACCTTTCCTGTTTGTTCTCACTCGTTCTGGCAATTCGTTTATTTTTGTTGTTTTATTTTTCCAACTTCATTTATTATTTAAAACATAGTTATGTCAATGAATTTGAGTTGAATAAACCACTCAGTGCTCATTGGAACAACCTTGCACATTGGAAGTTCGGAAATTTCGATTCTTCTCAGGGACCTGGGTTTGGTGAATATAAACAACAACAAATTTCGTAGTAGAAGTAGAAATGCTCAACGAGTGTTTGACGCGAAACAATTTCGAAAAAGGGTCAGGGAGAGGACAGATTACTAGCTTCATCATAGACACTGCTGGAGCAATGGAATTGTTCGTTGCACAAGTGTTTTATTCTTACCTCACGTTACAGTGCAGTGCAGGGCAAACAGTGAGGCCACTCGATAATAATCGCTCGACTAATGACGGTTCGGTTGTGCACGTGCTTAGCCGAGCTGAGCTGAGCTTACTAACACTCGCCGGGGTTGATTGGTGTTCGTTAGAGCGAAGGTTTTTTTGCGTTGATGTTTTTTTTCTTTTCTGTGTAGTGTGATGCGTTACACTTTTATTTTTGCCAGCCGGCGGCCATAATGACGACGATGATGAACTGCAGTTTAATTTGAGCCAGCTCGCGTGGTTTGTTATTATCCTACAATCACCAGCGAGGTCGTAAAACCTCGCACTCGCAAGACAGCAGCAGCGGCATGATTGTAGTGGAAAACGAAATTAATTTTAGACCAACACCATCACCAATCGACGACGCCTGCAACATCCGTTAAAATTTCCACCGCTTGCGAAGTGTCGGCTTCGTCCGTACCAGTGCCTCCCGTTCAAGTACATTCTCTCGTGGTTTGCGGCCCGGTTCGCTGCACCATCGTCATTCCTCATTAATTGAAATCAAACGATTCCAATTACCTCGCGATATACTCACGGCAGTGTGCGCGCGAGAGTATGTGTAATCTAATTTGAGGCCTTGCTTGAGTGAAACTGAGAAGAAATGGAGAGGAAAATGATCCAATTTCTATCCAACGGGGGTAAATCAGACGTGGAGCTGGTTTCAGTTTCGGAAAAACCAGAAACGCTAGTACCAAGTCCATCATTTTTCATCCGTTTCTGAGCCGTTGCACATATTTAAATTAATTTGTGCTATTCAACCCGTTTGACCCATTCATGCGATGCCATTAGAATAGGTGAAATGACGTCAAGATTGGGTGAACCGATTTCACGATTGAATGGTACAAATTCATGTGCCCTGCTGAAGAAAGAATGAAAAATGCTGTAAGTTCAGACTAGCTTGTTTCAAACTGGGAATCTCTCAGAGAAACATCAATTGAATCGAAGGTAAAAAAAAATAAATAAATAAATGTAATAAAATCTTTCAACTAAGATTTTATTACACTAAATAAAAATTGGGTGTGCTCTCAATCAAAATCTGCGCATAAAGATCTGCCCCACAAACCGTGAAAGGCTATTTGATCACTTTAAATCTTTCCTAAAGTACGTTCCTCAAGAAAACGTGCATCGATAGCCAATCGCAAGCAGGCAAAAAACCTTTAACATAGAAAACGTGATGCATTCAATTATTCTATGTCGTGTTCTAACGAATGTCGCGCTCGTTCCCTCCCTCTCGATGTGCTCGTAATCGATGGCTTGATTTTATATTTGCTGACTGTGCGGAAGCCTTCCGATAGCGCAACCGTCTGGACGTTTTCAGTTGTTTTTAATTAAACCATGCAATGGATGATTGGGCAATGTCCGCTCCAGGACCTGTGCCAATATGCTGGCTCTACCCGCCAGCGTTTGGGGTGATGATCGTGAATGTCACATTCTGCCCTGCACGTAACGGAGCGATCGGGCCGCTGTGTCGAAATGACAACCAAAGGAAAACGGGAGAAAATTATACGATCCTGACGAGACGATCAGTGTGCCCCGGCCGCAAAGTATTTCCCCGTGGTACGACGATGTGATCTAGTGGAATGAAAAACAACACAAAAAACAAGATGGAAAAGGGAAGGGCATTGCAAATAAATTATTTATGAGCATCAAAACCACATGGTCCCCACTGGTCGATCGCGTCGCCGAGGTCATCATCGTTTTAGCAATTGTCTTCATCGCTTCGGTATGCAATGTTGCCTTTTTCGTTGTTGTGTGAGTTGTGTGTGTATATGTGTGTGCATGTATCTCATGGTATGCTTGTTCGCGTTCATCTCTTGGTATTCGTTCCATGAATATATATTCGCAAACTCTCGATGCCCCAGGTATCGAATGTAGAAGAAAATATCTTCGGCGAAAAAAGCATACCATCCATGCTGCATGCGCGAGATGCAAGCACGAAGGAAAGTATCCAACGTAAAAATCACCAAACTTGACGCAAATGTACATCTCGGAATATCAACAGGTCCAGCTTGAAGCAGCGGCTACCACATCGCTGTTGTGCTGGAACAGGTTTTTATGCGAGTTCCATCTTAAAATCCCTCCCCTCCTCCTCCTCTACCCAGAGTAAAAAAGAATTATAATGTGACTCCATGCAGAAGCCCTTCAAAGTTGGCGCAAAAGACACGACGAAGAACCGGGAAAATGACGAAGGGGCATGCAATTTTGAAGAATACACAGCTCCACTTTTGCCGCGAATACTTAAAATGTTCAGACGTAACCAATCAAAACAGACTCGACGATCGCTGGCGAAATTATCTTGCAAAAACAAAAAAAAAACACACACACACACACACCACTACAAAACCACACAGACACGCTTTTGAAGCTTTCCTTCCGAACACTGCTCACCCTCGGAAAAACGGTCCGTTCCAGGGTCTCAGAGAGACTCTCAGAAGCAGAAGGAACGTTTGGCTGGGAGGTGTTTGTAGGCGTGAAAACAGGGGATGGCGGAATTGGTGATGTGGTAAGACATTAAATTAATTTTAACGATGCTGCCACATTTCACGTGAAGCAGCTAATGCGGACGAAGTGATGATCGAAAAACAATCAGTGGCGCAAACAGAGCTGCTTTTTTTTTCTTGTTATTGGTGCACATTTTCCGCCCTTTCCGCTTTATGACGGATGACAATTGGAACACCGCCTGAGCGATACGGGAATAAAGCTCAAGCAAAATCACAAAAAAGCTGATCGGTAATCGGTTGTTAAAATGGCTCCGAGCGATTGCGAGACAGCTTTGGTGGATCCGATCAAACGAATGCATTGTCGCTTTGGTCGCCTAAACAAGTTTTTAGCGTTTGTGTGAGTTGTGAAACCGTGGTTAACCAACTCGGATGGTAAAACTGCGCACAAGATTCGTTCAGCTTTAGAGTTTGTTTTGCACA